>NW_019014471.1:199419-217903 GCF_000150535.2 Carica papaya
TATATGTTCCAAGATAAAGGCTTAGTAACTGTGGGATTCTTCATATTTCTCTATTTAAGTTCTTGTTTAATAATATTGGCGGTTGAATGCTTGATGGTAACTGTCTGGTTCCTGTTGACTGTAGGTGTGGTCTGCACCAAATTACTGCTACCGGTGTGGGAACGTAGCTTCTATATTGAGCTTCAATGACAATATGGTGAGTATGTTGCATTTTCTTTACTATAACGAGTGTGAAGAACAGTTGTGTTATGTTATTTGTGTATAATTTTGCATGGTTAAGATATCACAATGGATGACATTATGTAGCATGGAAACTACATGGACCTATGCATGCTTGTACTTGGTTGAGGACAGGGGAAACTGTAAAGAGATTTCTTTGGGGCTGGAAAAAAGTGGGATAGAATCGAGGTAGGTAAGAAGACCAAGTGAATCATACAATTGGCTGGAGAAAAAGAGTATTCTTATCTTATTTTTGATTTCATTTCCTTTTATACATGGTGTTTGGAGCAAACGGATACTGCAAAAATCATGGAGTTCTTTAGAGAGTACATTCTATGAAAATGTTTGGAGTGCCTATTTGCAAATGAAGTATTCTGGAATCATAAGCTAGGCCTTTTTGGGTCCATTTGCCTTGGTTGACTCTTTCTTGACTTGTTTCAAGACATATCCCCTTTTGGCTTTGTTGTGTGTTTCCTGATGTTCCGAATAGAAGTAGAAAATATATCTAGAGAAGCAATTAATGGTTGGTATTGATTGGGTACATATTTAATATAAAAGTCAGACTCTCATCTTTGGCACATATGATGGTCATCTTCCTTCTGTTACCCAAGGCTGTTTATTTCATAGCTTTTTCCGTGAGCTAGAGTTTTCCTAGTTTCCTAAGTTTCTTGTGAACTTTTCAGGAAAGAGAAGTGAAGTTCTTCACTGAAACAGAGGAGAACAACCAGATGAGAGGACCCAGAGCAGGAGTTCCTTATTTCTTATGATAAGACGGAATTATCTGCTGCATTACTTGTACGATTATCAAAGTACTGCAAAGAAGCCTTGAAGAAAGTATCCATTACATTGTTTGCAGTTTGACATTTCTTTTGCTTGGGTGGAAATCCTGCACATCTGGTCCAGGCTGTTTCTAAGGATTCCGCGGGTTTGTGTATTAGATTGATGTATCTCACCGTAATTATTTGTCAGTTAGTGTCTCAATATCTTCTTTGTTAGGGCATAGTTTTGAAACATTCCAAATAGCATGTGGCTTACTCAATCGTGAATTTGTCCACTATATTTTTACTTACGTGTCAGCTATCTTCCATTTCTTGTTGGAACAACTTGGATTCTAAATTGAATTTTTGTTATTCTTAAATATGTTGTTTTCTTATACGGAGTGAATTACTAGGTGTGTTGCTTTCTTCATCTTGACAATTTTTAGCAGTTCTGCAATTTTTTAAGGGGAGAAATGCAGAGCTGAAGCACCAAATATCAGCAGCCAGTACAGTTTTCATTTACTTCACTTTCTGTGATATGATGAGATATCAATCAAAATGGCTTATCTACTTTTTTCAGTGTTCAATATGATGAACTACCAGGAATTGTCTTTTTCTGCTGATTCCAATGCATTTGATTTTAAATTGTGCATCTAAAATTCTAGTATACTTCAACTCTCCAGTGAGCCATAATAAAACCTTTTGTTTGTGCCAGACTTTTGTTCCGGAATTGTAACAAAGGATGGAGTTGGAGTGTTTAAAATTGTGCCCAAGTGCATGGGTGATGTTTGCATTGTTTAGACTTGTCTGATTTATCTATTTAGATCATTAGGTTCCATTGGATTTCTTCTAACTCTACCATTTATGGAGAGAGCATTTCATTCTCTTTTATGTAATCCAAAATTTTGGTGTTAAAATGTATTCTTCGTTACAATTTGATAACTTGAGTCTTCTGTCTATTTGTTTCTGTACTTCTTTTTTTGAAATAATATTTGTTTCTATACTTCTATCTGAAACTTTTTAAATTTTTCATAGGCTTCAGGGTTATGCTTCATTAGATATATGTATCCATATTTTGAGAAGTTACACATAAAAATTATGAAGTAGAAATATATAACTTGTGTTTTTGTCAACGTTTGCATAGAACAATGCAAAATTAAAATTAAAATTAAAATTACTTTAAAGGCACCTTGTATTAGCTTATATCTATTTTTTAATGAAAATGTATACTCTTCGTTAATCTAATACAAAAACAAAGATTTTGTTCTTCAAAGTGGAAAATGCATAATACATATTAATGAATTTTAAAATTTTGCTTGAAGATAAAGATGCTCTCAATATACGACTAAATAAATACAAATACTGACTCCTTGGAAATGGATTCTGAAATATGATGGCAATTTTAATGTTAAATTTTTTTATAATGTAGTGATGGCAGCGAAGCTCCATTGTTCTATTACAAACTAATGTTGGAAAGCTCATGCGCCACATAGAATTGATTTCATGTTCATAAATTTACTTGTCCTCTTCTTATGCTCCATTTATTTGTCAGTAGTTTATAAATCAAGGTAAATATGTGTCTAATGCCTAATATTCAAAATGACTGTTCAACAAAACAATTTTAACTTCATTATTAACACACTTTTAAAAAGTCTTTAAAAGTCTTTTTGGGTGAGTTTCGGTTAAAACTTTCAATTTATCTTCCAATATTTCCCTTCCCTTATTGCCAAAATGAAGACACTTTCTCTTATCCATAGACTCTTTTTTATTCTTTAACCCCAACATTCTTACTATTTTTCTCGTGTTTGATGGAAATTACCACTATTAATGTATATTAATTTTTTTTCCATTCTTCACAATACTCTTTAAATTCTTTCAAATATTCAGAGAATTATTTGTAGATTGAAAAATAACATTTGATAGTGACAACGAATATAAAGAATAAACAAGAAAAAATAAATAGAATTTAATGTATTATGCACATTATATTTAGTTTTATAGCATATAAATTTAAACCATCTATCAAATTCATTTTCTATATCATATGAGAATCACTAGATAATTTCTTAATCATTTTCACATCAAACAACTTTATAAAACTAGAAAACTTTAAGACTTTTATTTTTTTTTCTCATGAAACGATTCTTATTGATGATCCTTTTTACTTTTATTTTTGTCATACTTTTCATGCAATTTTTGGTAACTGTTCGATAAAAAAAAATCAGTATTTAAATACTGTCAAAATTTATTTTGTCCTTCAATATCATGTAATTATCAAATTCTGATTTGAAAACAAACTGTAAATAATTTGAAATTTTGTAGAAATATATACAATAATATTTTTTTAATCTTTTATATAAAATATGAGAATATGTTTGTAATTTTTTATATTTACAAAAAAAAAGAAAAACTGTAATATCTCAATTATTATTTTATACTTGCTTATTTTTTTTTATCAAACCCGTGCAAATTTCTTGAATAAAATGAGCAAGTATACACTTTACCTTTCTTTTGGTGATTAGTTTTTCAAGATAATTAATAAATTAATGTAATTATTATTTCTTATGACCATTTACCAACAAAATGTGCTTATATTATATGTATTATATCATACTACGTCATACTGCTGATTTTTGTTATTTTTATTTTAAATTATTATTATTAAAAATTATGGAGCGGGAGTTCAGCGGTAGAATAATAATTGGAGAAAATGATGCAGCGTTGTTTTCTCAGCCGGCGCCTTCATTTTGGCGTTTGCAGCAGCTTTGTCAACGCTTCAGTCTTCTCGATTCCTTTCCTCAGAGGACTCCCGTATCGTTCTGGTCAGTATTAGTTTCATTAGGTATTGAACCGTACATAAAATTCTATTTGTACTTGTTCTCTTTGACGTATATATAAGCAACTCTTAATCAATGGACGTTAGAAATTTCCAATAGTTTATTCAAAGATCGTAATTGTAGCTCTCAACGTATTCGTATTCTTCGTCATAATCTGCGGCGGTAGTGTTGATGGCTACAATGGAGACGAGAATGCCACCAGTGGCGAAGAAGGTGGAGCATATGATGGAGATGTTCGGCGACGCCAGGGTAGATAATTACTACTGGCTGCGCGATGACTCCCGCACAGATTCTGAAGTCCTTTCTTATCTTCGGGAAGAGAATGCCTATACTGACTTCTTTATGGCTGGTGATTTTTCTATTCCTTTAACTAGAATTCTCTGTGTTTGTTTCCTAGGAAATTTGCGATGTCGACGAACCAAAAAAATGCCTAGAAAAAGTTTGTTTAGTGTTTTTAGTGGTTTTGATTATCTGGGAGTGAACATAATGTGAGAGAGATTTGTGTGTAAATGTGTTGACCTGTTAGGATGTTGAGACATGTTTTGGGACTCCACTTTTTGCTTTTGTAAATTGAAGTTACATACACTTGGATGTTTTTTGGATTTTCAACAAAAAAATGAAAGCTATACCAGAATTTTAATTCAGGTTACTATCAGTGTAGCAGAATAAAGTAATGTGGCTGTGGTTGAGGTGCTAAATCCGTAAGTTTATGTGGAACTGCTTTTAAAAAATTTATGCACTAATGCATGTTTTGTTCACTACTTAGATATTAGATTCTGGAAATATGATTTTGAGCATAGCTAGAAAATAGATCTTCTGAATATCTTTCTCTCGCAAATTTTTTCCAGGCGACATCTATCTTGATTATCATCTGTGGAACAATTTTTTATTTCTTTCAAAGATTTTCCACTTGCTTTCATATTGGTTATTAGTTAATAATACAAAGGTCATATTTTAATGAGATATTGTCCTTCTTGATGAACATAAAATCTGCCTTAGGGACCAAGCAATTTGAGGATAAGCTTTTTGCCGAGATAAAAGGGCGAGTCAAGGAGGATGATATATCTGCACCTCTACGCAAGGGGCCTTACTATTATTACAAAAGGACTTTGGAAGGGAAGGAATATGTTCAGCACTGCCGGCGCCATATACTTAATTTTGATAGTCCTCCTTCTATTTATGATACCATGTTGAGTGAACCTGATTCACCTGAGGAGTATGTAATCTTGGATGAGAATATGAAGGCCCTGGAGCATGAATTTTACAGTATAAGGGTATTCAAAGTAAGAGCAGTTGTCCCCTCCCAAATTTGATTGCAATAATTTTACTGGAAAGTGAAACTAGATTGAACCTTTTCTTACGAAGAAGTTGGAGTAAAAACAATTTTTGAACTCTTATTTTGGCAGTTGATTTATGATTAAGCTTTTTCTTTCATTTCAGGTCAGTCCTAATCATAAGCTGGTTGCATATGCGGAGGATACAAAAGGAGATGAAATATATACAGTTTATGTCATGGATGCTGAGACTCAAGAACCAGTGGGGGAGCCTCTAAAAGGTATAACCTCTGATGTTGAATGGGCTGGTAATGAAGCTTTAGTTTACATCACAATGGATAATATTCTTCGGCCAGACAAGGTATAATTTTCTAGAATAGTTTATCTGCTATTATAAGAAAATCTTTCTCTCTCTATCTCTTTTTCTCTATCTATAAATTTATCTATCTATCTATCTGTAGACTTACTTTGCTTCCTTGCCGAATGGCACCTTATTGTTCCAATCTTACTGTTCTTTTATCTGTGTCAATAATTTTATATTGTTTTTTTTAAGTAAGTGAGTAATTTTATATTGTAAAATTATAAATAATTTCCTGAATAGTTATTTCTGTTTCTTCTCAAAAAAATAATTACTTTCCTGACTTCTTAAGCTCTTTTGCAATAGTTAGAGAAAGCAATTAAGTCAGAAATTTGACATGTTCACAAGCTGTACTATGTATTCCATGATGCTTGTTGTTTTTCTTCCAGTATCTTGATTTGTTGCAACTCCAAAGGAGATTTTTGTTTTGTACACAGTGATCATTACTTGAAAGTAACAGAAGTTGAAGGTTACTGCTTAATTATTTTACTAGTAATTTCCTGGTCATTTCTTATAATAAAAGCTTCTCATTAAAGAAGATATTAACACTAGGATAGAGAGGTTGCACTTTATGATACTGTTTTTATAGACTGGTTTTGTTTTGTTTTCTTAATAAAGTTTCGCATTATTTTTAAATTTTAATTGGCTGATATACCAGATTTTTGGGAAGAGCCTGAAATATAATCTTTTTTTCTTTTAAAAATTTATTTAGTTTTCGAGAGGTTCTATTAAAATGTATTGGAGAATTAGTTGGTACATCTTTGATATTTCACCAAAATAGTTGATCCCCACAAGGTTCTTCCTCTGGTGCGTGTTTGTTTATAGACTTTGGACCCTTGCTTATAGCCTTGTAGGTATTAAATGGTTGATGGCCGGTTCGGTAAGGGAGGAGATCGGGCTTGGAAAGGGACAAGTAATGTGAAGAAATATGTAGGCCTTATTCCCCTAACTACTTTTTAGATAGTTTGAAAAGAAAGAAATAGGAGAGTTTTCGAGGTATAGAATCTAGAGTACAGACCCTAGGATTTTTGATTAAGGGTCATCCTTTTTATTCTTGTGAGGATCTTGGAGACCTTTTTGATATTTGACTTGACATGTAAATATTTCTGTACATGGATTTACAACCCTTGGTTCTTGTGAATAGATATATTTTATTTCAAAAAAAATGTTGAACATTTGAATTTTAATGTGATATATGGTGCTTGGTATCCGTGCTTCATGTTTTAGTTTCTGGTTTGAAAACCACAGAATGATTTTTTCTTATGATGTTTATGCTTCATTGACATTTGTTGTAATGATTAAAGTTCCAAAGTTACTTTTTTGTCAATTCAAATTCTAGTAAAAGTTATTAGTTTTTGAATGGCATCCTTGACTATATCTAAGTTGACATTTACATTGTTAGCTTGGTTGTACAAGATTTTAATGTGGCCTGATGAAAGAAAAGGAAAAGAATACTGACTCTGTTATAGGATTAACTGATGTTCATCTTAAGATTTTTTGTTCAGTCTTGTTTCATGCTAAGTGATCTGGTTATAAATCTTCTTTAAAAGATTTGGTTTGTATGTAGGTGGTCATTGTTGTGGAATGCTTTGTCGTTATTTATGTCCTAAGCCAAATGGTATTACTGAAGTTGATTGACCTAACTACTATGGATTTTTAGTTGCTACATACTTTTAGATGTTTGGCAGATATTTCTTCATTATTGAACCTTCTTTTACTTATCTAGAAATCATTAATCTTTCTGGCTGGGCTTATCTTTGTGATTCCTGCTTATGGTTTCTCTTCTTCTTCTTCTTTTATTATTATTGATTTTTATTTTTTATATCTGCAGGTGTGGTTTCATAAGTTGGGAACTGACCAAGCAAGTGATTGCTGCCTTTACCATGAGAAGGATGACATGTTTTCTCTTGATCTTGAAGCTTCTGAAAGTGAGAAATTTTTGTTTGTTGGATCTGGAAGCAAAATTACAAGGTTTGTCTTCTATCTTGATGTTTCCAAGCCTGATGAGGGACTTAGGGTTTTGACACCTCGCATAGACGGCATTGATACAGCTGTTAGCCACCGTGGAAATCACTTTTTTATTGAGAGAAGAAGCGATGAATTCTTCAATTCAGAACTGCTAGCTTGTCCAATAGATAATATCTCTGCCACAACAATTCTCATTCCTCACAGGAAAAGGTAGTAAAATTGAAACTTTCTGCTTCTTTTTATGTGTGACAAACTTTTGCTGTTACTGATGTCCTTAAACAAACTTCTTGTTACATTGTTGCTTACTGTTTTATTTTTCAAGTTATGGAATTCAATGCTCTCATAGACATTACTGTGTACAGTGTAAAGATTCAGTATGTGCAACTTTTTCGCGATCATCTTGTTTTATTTGAGCGTGAAGATGGTCTGCCAAGAGTAACAACTTATCACCTTCCGGCTGTTGGAGAACCCCTTGAAAGCCTTCAAGGTGGTCGGTCTGTTGACTTTATTGATCCCGTATACTCGGTCAAACCATCAGAATCACAATTTGATTCTTGCATTTTACGGTTTTCCTATAGCTCAATGAGGACACCCCCATCTGTTTATGACTATGATATGAACACAGGAATTTCTGTTCTGAAGAAGATTGAAACAGTAAGATTACCTAAGCAAATGCTATTTATAACTGATTCTTTTGATTTCTTGCTTCATCATGATTTTCCATGGATGTGCATATATTTTTCTGTATATATTCCTACGCTACTAGGTTTTGGTTTAATTAAAGGTTGATCAATTGAGTGCTTTCCTTGTTTTGTTTGAATCTCCTGAACTAGTATCTTATGTTACCTTTGAATTTTGGTTATTTTAAATAAAAGTTTTTTTATGTGTTAACCAAAGTTTGATGTACAAAAAAAAATTTGTTAACCAAAGTGTCTGGATGATTTAAATGTTCTTGTTACACACACACACATAAGTGCAGATGGTTGCACGTACATGCTTGTAGAAAGTGAAGTAAATGTCATTTTCGAAAAGAAGGTAATCTGAAGCCATATTAATACTTCTATTGTTATTGCTTCAATACTTGGGACTTTGAATTAAAATGGGAGGTTTTATGCTTGAGAACAAAAGTGCAATTCTAGTAGTCAAGTATTTTGTTTCCTCTGCCAATTGGCACAATTCTGGTCTCATTCTAATGTTTTTCATGACTTCATAAAAAAAATATTTAGGCTGCTTGTTATGTGAAATATTTTTTAGTTTTTATTCCCTAATTCATATATGCTTTTTACATAAAAAATTTTCTACTTTGGCAGTCATGTAGATTGTACCAAGTATAACTGAAAACAATTTTCTAGAAAAGACTACAAATATTTTTATTCATTTGAAACTCAAATCACATCATGGTCAGTAGTGCAAAAGAAGGCGAAAAATCACATAAAAGGGGTTCATGAATAAGCGGGAAAGTTGGGTGGCAATAAAGCTTATTGTTTTGACGTACAGTTCTGCTTTAAGACTTAGTTGGGAACATTTTGCTTGTGATGACTGAGTTGTAAATATTTGTATATAGGTTGCACCCCCTTGGTACCTATACTAATACTTTTATACCTTTTATATAAAAAAAAAAGACTTAGTTGGGAACAAAATAAAATAGGAAGTTGGCTTATGTAGGAATAAGATAAAGTAAGAGATCTGTTTGTAGTAATAATTGGTCAGTCCATAAATTGTTGTTATTTAGGAACAAAACTGAATAGAAATGTTATGTATTTAGAAATAAAATGAATATGAATTTGAGTTATGTAAGAATAGATAAACTAGGTAAAGGAAGTTGAGTTATGTANNTAGGAAGCTGAGTTGTGTGGGAATGAAGTAAGATAGAAACTTGGTGTGGTAGGATGAATTAGTTCTACAATATTGGGAAATCAATAGCAATTGTTTTCTCTATAAATATGAACGTGATTTCATAAATGAAGATCAGATAATAATTTAAAACAAGGAGATTTTACAGCCCTCAGTTCTAGAGTACGAAGGGCAGAACATGGATAATTTACAGTCCTCAGTTCTAGAGAATGAAGGGTTCTCTCTAATGAACACAGTTGTAGGCCATCAAGGTTGAAAATTAAATTATGAAAAGACCAATACTAATAGGATTAGAATATAATACTATGAAATACAAATAAGAAACAGAATACTAAAAAGAAAAAAATTCTGAAGTTACCAAAACTATATAATAATAGACTCCTATGACTTTTCTGGCTTGCGGAGGATGTCTTATTCTCCTTGATTGTATTCTTCTTTTCCTTCTCTATTAATAATACTTCTTCTATCAAAAAAATAATAATAGACTCTTAAATAAAAAAATAATTTTATATTTAAAAGAACTATATTATCTATTTAGTCAATCAAAAAAATCTAACCCGCTTAGCATTATTTTTTTTTTTTTGGTTGGAAAAAACTCGGCCACAAGTTCTGAAGTGGCAAATAATTTAGAATTTTTTATCTTCAAGCTTTTCATTGAAAATTTAACAAACTCAAGGGAGGTGTTTCAAAAGAAGAGAGGTGGGGTGCTTTTGAGAGGCACTTTCTTTGCTATTTTGTGGGTACTCCCATTGGAGAAATAACACTAGAGTGTCCAGGGATTATTATTTACCTTAATCTTTCCTTTGGTATAGGTTGATCTCTTTTGTTTATACATGGGACAGGGTTTTTGGGATATTCTGTTTGGCTATTTTGCAGCGAGATAGAGAAGGAGTTGCATTGATTTTTTTTTTTTTTTATAAATTTTCTCATTTCTAGTTTCTTCTTTTAGGGGGATTTGTTATGCTCTATCATATTCTTCTATTCTCTTTCCAATAATATTTCTTCTTCTATTAAATTAACTGACCTTTGATAATACTGGTTATTTTTTTAAGATCATGATTTAGGTATTGAAAGGTTAATATCAATCCTGATCGTTCTGCTTGTTCCCCATCCCCCTCCCCCCCTTCGCTCCAGCAGCTACCTTCTAGTGTATGTGATTCAGCTTCATCATGTAGAAATACAATTTAAAAAAAGACAGCTTCAGAAACAGAAATTAGAATCTTAGCTGCAATTCTCGGTTTCTTTTGTGTTCATATTCATTCAAGTTTCTCAGTACGAAAAATGATACAATTCTTTCCTCAAAACCAAATTATTTGAAGATTAACATAACAAAACCATTCTTCAGTCTATTATATGAAGACTGAAAACATTGTGGATATACATGATAGAATGGAAGCTAGGATTTCTAATTCAGTTTGTGTCCAACTTTCATAGTCTCATCTGGATATCTGCAAATATTAGCTGTTTCTTTTTTCACTTCTTTTTTCCCTCCCTTTGTCTATATCATTCCGTCCTGACCATTGTCTGTCTTCTCATTCAGATTTTGGGAGGTTTTGATGCATCCAATTACATTACTGAAAGGAAATGGGCTACCGCTTCGGATGGAACTCAAATTCCTATGTCAATTGTTTATCAAAAGAATCTTGTGAAACTTGATGGGTCTGATCCGTTGGTGCTTTACGGCTATGGTTCTTATGAGGTAATGTGGAATTTATGAAATACTAGTGTGTGAACAAGAACTTCTATTATTTTATTTTTTCACTGATTTTGGTAGTCTTTTTAAATAATTATAGAAGATGCAAAAGAAATCTGACTAAAATGTAAAGGTATGTAACATGTTCTTTTTTTATCAAAGAAAAGAAAAACAAAAAATAACTTTTTACTGTATATCACATGTGCATGAATGGGTCCATAAGTAGAAGCTTTTATCCTTTCTACTCTATATTTCCTCTGGGCTTTCTCTGCATTCTTGAATTCATGCTAATTGCAAGGAAAGGGGAAAAGCTAGGTGATCAATTATGGTGTAAATGTATGTGTACCCTGTGTGTGCATGCTAGCTTTTTCTTTTGATACATATTTCTTAATTTTCTGAAATCTTGTTGGATCATTTAGCTATTCTTGTCTTGCATGTCTTTGTTTTTTGTCATTAGAATCACTTAATAAATTATTAGTCTCGAAGTTTTCTGTTTTCTGTGTGATAGTGTCATCTTTCAGTTTGATGAATCATTTTAATTAGACTAGGGTTTGGAATTGTAATTTCCTTTTTTGTATTCTGTTTGTGTTGTATTGATGCTAACCTCTCTGTGGAATCTTGTATTGTGAACAGATATGCATAGATCCTAGTTTCAATGGGTCAAGGTTGTCTCTGTTAGATCGTGGTTTCATCTTTGTTATAGCTCATATTCGGGGGGGTGGTGAAATGGGGAGGCAGTGGTACGAAAATGGGAAGCTGTTAAAGAAAAAAAACACTTTTGAAGATTTTATTGCCTGTGCTGAGTACTTGATAGAGAACAATTACTGTGTAAAGGAAAAATTGTGCATTCATGGAAGAAGTGCTGGAGGATTGCTTATTGGTGTTGTTCTTAATATGAGGCCTGATTTATTCAAGGCTGCTATCGCGGGAGTTCCTTTCGTAGATGCTCTAACAACAATGCTTGATCCAACTATTCCTCTTACAACTTCTGAGTGGGAGGTACTTTTCACGTTCTTCCTCCTTTTTCTCTGAGGCTTATAGCTGCATGAATATTTCTATTGTGGTAGGCAATTTCTTACTGAAACGAAAATCTGAAGCAGGCATGGTTCAGTTTATTGTCTGTAACACCAATTGTGTGGAAAGAAATTGTTAGGTCTAGGATGATTGAGTTTGCTGGTAACATCTATTCAAGTCCATATATAAAATAAGGAGATGTAAGCGAGAAACATTAGGACATGGTTGATTGTAGTTTGCTTATGATCTGTTCTTCAGGTCCCTGTATCAAAGAAATTATGATATATATACATAGCAGCATATAGTATTGATATTCTCAAAAATAAGTTGACATGTCAAAAACTAATTGGGGATAGGATGAAAAATGTCCTCTATCTGTTATTTTGTATGGTGTGCATGCTTGACCATTAAGAGAAATATTTATTTGGATTGTGTTTATTAGAATTTAACAATGTTCTGTTTGGTAGTTATCCAAGACTTTCATGTTGATCAGCATAGATATAAGATGGTGGAAAATGAAAAGGAAAACCGTGGAAAACCACAAAGTGAAGAAGAGATTAACTTTAACAAGCTTAAATGCTTATTTTCCTGAATGACTTGTTCTTGTTGTGTGATACATATGACTAAACAATAGTAGGTGGAACTTTTATTCGACTAGTCTGACTTATTTTCTAAAGAGCTAAAGGCTTGATGTTCTAAGAAACTACAACATCAAAGTTATACCACTGGTGCTAACAGTTTTAGACACCATATTAAGCAATATACTATCTACTATTGACTTAATCCTACTGGGGTTATCACCCTAATTTCTAAGTCAAAGAAGGTTTGATTGAGGTTGTATTTCTTTATGAATTTGATGAGTGCTCCAACTGTTTCTTCGTTGGAGTTTGTGGAGGAGAGGATATGTAAGCTTTTGACAATGCGAGGACTTGATCATAGAAATCAAATGTGAATTTCCTCCAAGCATTTTTCTGTTGTTTTTTCTTATTTGCTGATCTGGTGCCTGCTTTGAACCCTCTTTTTTTTATTAGTTTCTTTTTATTTTTGAAATTAATGATTGCTCATCCAATATTACATCCAATATTAAGAAGAAACACCCATTTTCTTCTTTAAATGTTCTAGTCCTTGAAATATTGCATAACACCCCAGGTTGTTATATTTTTAGATTTATTTATGAAATTTTAGTCATTGCAAGTGGTTTCCTTCCTCAATAAGTTACTGTTCCAAGGGGTTCTGCATCTGGTTATTTCTGTTCTTGGCCCTGAAATGTGATTCTTGGTTGACTCCTTTTTCTTAATGCAGGAATGGGGTGATCCACGGAAGGAAGAATTCTACTACTACATGAAGTCATATTCTCCTGTTGATAATGTGAGCATTCTGCACCTGTTTTCTTTTTCTGAAACATGGAGTAGAATAACCAATGTTTGACATTGCACATGATTATTGAGGCTCTATTGCATGGTATTGGAGTTCTTCTGTTGTTTAGACTCTAACTTGTAATATTGTTAACCCAGGTTGCAGCTCAGAACTATCCTAACATTCTTGTTACTGCTGGTTTAAATGGTAAGCACTACTTTAGTTTCATTGGATTGAAATGGATTCTTATCTTATAGTAAGCTGGTGATGCTGCTTCATGTATAAGTATGGGTTCTTTCCCATCTAAGAGATCTGCATGATGGGCTTATTTCCTAGAATTGCAGTCCTGACTAGAATATTTGGTTGATGTGCTTTTTTGTTGTTGGTTCCATCTATATTCTGGCACATCTTTATCAAGCAGGACAATATACCATATTAGCAGCATGAAATTGGTAACTAAATGGAAATTTAGGAATCATCCTGGCTGATTTGGCACGTAATGAAGTGTTGTAAGCAACCTTCTGAGGCATCAAGTTTGGTAATCAAATGAGTTTAGGGAGCTTCATTGTTTTGGCACATAGTTTGACATGATTTTCTGCTAGTTCGTACTGAATTATTGTATTGTCTGTTTCAATAAATTACTATATGATGCTTTTTAATTGTATTTCATTCTTTTTATCTCAAAAAAAAAATTACTATATGATTCTTTGTAGGTCCTCCATGCTGGCTTAACGTTTAAAAAGCTGATTTTAGATGAGATTAGCTTCTATTCTGGTTAACACAATTTTCAAACAATGCATTTGATTGCAGTCTCTTTCTTCAGTATATTACATGTTGCCGTGATGGTTTAAGAGTTTTATTATGGGGTTATCCTTGTCAAATGTTGGGTTATTTGCCAAGGAAAATGAGGTCATCTAAGTTATTTGATTTGGCGCATTAGATAATATCTTTCTGGGGTTTCTCGCGTATGAATTGTGCTTTATGTTGATTGATTCTGCCATTTTTTCATTGCATACAGATTTGGTAAGTAGTGGGTTGCATTCTATTTTGAGAATGTTTTTCATTTGAGTGCACCCCCTTTGGTGTCCTGTGAACAAGTTCTTATTATGAACAAGATCTAGAAGTGAAGTTCTTTTGTTTTCCTCCATATTTAATTGTTGTTATTGCCATGAACCTTTTCTTATTGGTGAATCTAAACTCTGATTTATCACCACAGATCCACGAGTGATGTATTCTGAACCGGCTAAGTGGGTGGCGAAATTAAGGGATATGAAAACTGATGATAATGTACTCTTGTTCAAATGTGAACTCGGAGCGGGCCATTTTTCAAAGTCAGGGAGGTAATTCTAGTATTTACTTACCTTAGGATTTATTTTGTAAGGTATAGCTTTGGTAATTCATCAACATGTCTGCTTCTCTCTAGGATCAGAATATGATGGATTGGTTTTGACAATAGGTAAAAAGTGGGGTAGGAATCCTTTCGTAGCAGAGATTTTAGTTTTTCTTTGGAAGTCAGATTAGATATTATCAGATTGCCTTGACTTGAGTATAATATGAATACCCTCTTGGGTGCAGATTTGAGAAGCTCAAAGAGGACGCCTTTACATATGCTTTTATTATGAAAGCTCTAGATATTATTCCGGCTTCTGAGACAGAGCTGATTAAGACAAACATTAGCTCAATATGACGGATGCTACAATTGTATAGATTCTGAGCCTGTGCATGCTGTGGAAAATCTGCAATAATATAGGTAACTTTTCTTTTTGGATTGTTTTGAAATTGGAGGGAATTAGTTTCAGGTCACCACCATCGTTACTTGTTTATTTATTTATTTGAGGAACCAATGTTGTCATCTCTTGATTATTTTTTGAAATGAACCATTACTCAGAATTGTGCAATGGCAATTTGTCATTCTTTTATTTATGTAGATTTGAGTATTTGAGGAGATTCAGTTTATTTTATTTTATTTATGATCCTCTTTTAATAGGGTTGAAATGGATGGATTTGTATAGTCTGTATCTTGACTGGCTAAATGAAATGGAAATCATATTTCCTTCATCCAAGGAGTTTATACCCTACAACAGGAGCTGGATATTTCTTGTATTTTGGCCAAGTTGGGAGGAACTGTTCCATAACTTTCACAATCAAATACTATGAATCTCAAGAAGCAAAGGGATACTGGTTTGTAGGTATTTATCCTGAAACAAGAATGATTTTATTTTTGGAAGGAAAAAACAAAGGCAGTCTTCAGAATAACTTCAGTAAAAACAGATAATTCTCTTCAATTATAGGTTCTCCTATGGCCGTAGGTAGAATGTTCTCTTCCTCTAAAAGTTCGTATTTTGCCATTAATTAAAATAAAAAAGAGGACATGACGAACTTCTTATGGTTTAAAAAGGTGAAAAATAGAATTTATTGAAGTTCTTAAAAGTTCCCTACTTACGTGCTATAAGAGACTGACTCACCTAGGTATTACAGCTTACTTAATACTTCTCACGGTTTCAAACACTCCGTGAATTATTATTTTTATTAAATTATAGAATTAATAAAACACTAAACGATATTAACATTATTTTTGAATTTTATTCATATTTGATTAAAAAAAATAAACGAGGAGAAATGAAGTTTTAATTTCAAATTAATTCTATATTCAGTTTAAGTTTGATGATTCATTTGTTTAAGTAGAAATCTATTACTATGAATTTAAACATATCATTTGCAATTATCTTTTACATATTAAATAATTAAAATACAGAAATTCGTATGATTATGTAATATAATTTGTAATTATTTTCACACAAATTTTAAAGCTGTGAATGTAATATTCGGACCCGAAATTTAGTCTGAAATTAATTTTAGTGTTAAAAAATGTGTAAAAATTTATTTTTAAAATTAATGAATTTTAATTTAATGTAAAATTATGAAAAAAATAAGTTAAGAATGAAATTAAAAATAATTTTGAAAAAAAAAAGATAAAAATTTGGGTTCGGAAGGTGTTTTTGAAAGAAAAATCGAAAACTGGTGGTAAGAATGCAATTAAGAAAAATTGCGTCTCGTAGGACTGTCAAGTCAGCAGTCTCGACTAACTGGGGCGTACAACGTGGCAAGGCACATTGATTCTGTGCCATGCGGGAGCCATGCTGGCGATTCGCGTGCCCTGCGATCGGACGGTCTGGAAGTGTTCCCGCGTGCATGTACAGTCTAGATTCATTCTTTCCTCAAGTACGATCAGAAGGTTAGAATTAAATGCGATGAACGACTTAGATTCGTTCCCTCTTTAAACACGATCGAACGATTGAGATCAAATCGCGATGAATAATCCAGATTTATTTATTTTTAAACGTGATCGGATGGTCGAGATTAAACGTGATGAACAACCCAGATTTATGCGAGACGGATATAAATATTTCGCATCACACTAAACCCAAACTCTAGCCGCTAGCCTTTTGTCGTAGAAGAAGAACCAATCACTGGAGAAAGGAACCTACCATCGCCCCCTGCCGCACCGGAGTCACCTCTAATCGCCAAAAAATGTACAAATTCTCTTATTCGCTTGGAATTTGATTCCGAACATCCCCATAATCAAATTAGAGCAAAAAAATGGTAGATGAGCCGAAAATCGCGGACAAATCTTGATGGCGCCGCTGCAGGCAAAACTCACAACTGCCTCGGATGAGCTCATTCTCGTTTCTCGTTTCGTGCGATTTTTTAATTGTTGTGTTCACCTCCTGTTTTGTACAGGTTGACTGAAGAAAAATACTCAGCCACGAAGGTGAGCCAGCGGAGTTGTTGCACCGGAAATCTCACGCTGGTAGGTTTTTGTTTTTTTGACTTTTTTCGGTCAATCGAGGCCCTTTAACGTATTTTCTTGCATAGATGAGTATAAAATCTGAAAACGGTCAGGCCGAGGCAAACTGCTATCGCGGGCAGCAGTGCTCCGGTGCCGCCATGCTGGAATTCTGAAATTCGATAGAAAAGATTTTTAACATTGATTTTGGATTTTTGGGGTATTTTTAAGTACGTAAAGCATATTTTAATCTCCGCAAAAAAAATTTAAAAAATTCGGTGACCGTCAGTAGGTGCAATAGAAAGTTCAGTGTTTCGAACATCGATTCGGGTAAGAATCTCTCACCTTATTCTTTGTTATTGAATTGAATCTTAATAATCGATAATATAATATTTTGTATAATTTAGAAATTTTTGAGAATAATTACAAGTTACGAATGGAGCTGGAACTAGTTAGTCATTTATTGGTTGTCCTGTTTAACTGTAGCAGCCCCGGAAATTCATAATGAAATGTATATTAAAAATATCAAATGCGGAAGCGAAGTCAAAATTTGAATAACATCCCTTACACTAAAACCAAAAACGTGCTCACAAAATATAAAAGATCAAACTACCTAAAGGAGAAACTTGAAAGTAAAAACTACGAATGTGACTATGGAGTCTTTAGGCGTCCCCTTCGTCGTCCTCCTGCGGAACCGGCTCGGGAACGATGTCCTCTTGATCTGAAATGATTAAATAAGGAATGAGCTACACTAGCCCAGTAAAGACATCACGATATCTCACCGTCACAGAGGTAAAGGTGGGTAGAAAACATAAATAGACCAATGGAGCATAGTTTACAACAAATCCTTTTATCGATAATAAAACCTTTGCCATTCACTTACCTCGGTGAAATTTATAAAACAATATATGAAAGCAATAACATCATCATCATCATGAAACCATATATATAAACTGTATAACATAATACCTATCAAACTTTTCGTAATTCAATCGCTACACAACATATTTTCCTCATTTACCAGCCCACTAGTATCCATGGGGATCCATAGGGGTCCCGCTACCCATTAACCCTTAACACTTGAAATCATATTCCAGGGCCGTCCCCATAACCCGTCCGGTATGGGCGCCAAACCATAGACCTCATTACCCCGTCCGGTATGAGGGTGAAACGGGCCGTCCCCATACCCCGTCCGGTATGGGCGCCAAACCATAGACCTCATTACCCCCGTCCGGTATGAGGGTGAAACGGGCCCGTCCCCCATACCCCGTCCGGTATGGGCGCCAAACCCATAAGATCTCCATACCCCGTCCGGTATGGGAGACCACAATCCCGGTAGGGTTCCCTACGGACCCGGGTCCGTCCA
>NW_019014471.1:218431-228760 GCF_000150535.2 Carica papaya
CACGGCTTCACAGTGCGCTTGCAGGCTGTCCCTAATTTTCCCTGAATTTTTTCCGGGGAACTGAAACGCACTACTGGTACCTGCACGTGTTCCAAAAAAACCTAAATTAGGCTCAGGGCCCCTTTCGGCCAATATCGCAACTCCGGCACGGCGGCTCCGCCGTGCTCCGGCGACGGCGTCGCCGCTTGCGGCGGCGGTTTGCCTCGGGTTGGCCGTTTTCGGCCGTTTCCGGCCGAATTCGGCCACACTCGCATTACTTCCTGCGATAAAACAACACTACGGCCCTCGGGGGGCCGAAAATTTACGGAAAACCGAAGCTTACCGGCGGCGGTGCTCTCGGGTGCGGCGGCTCTCCGGTGAAGTTCGTGTTTTGGTGATTCGGCTCCGATCAACCTGTAGAGAAAAGAATGGTGATCACGGTGATATAAAAATTGCATTAAACGGAGGCCGGGAAGGGCCTCATCGGAGGCAAAAACCGAGAAGGGGCGCGACAGCGCCGCTGGGTTTCGACCGTGTTTTCCGGCCGTTTGGCCGGGATTTTGGCTCCGATTTGGCCACTGGGGAAATCAGCGAGGAAAAACGAGTCGGGGGTATGAAATTTACCTCGATCGGCGGTCGAAAATTCCTCCGGTGCGGCGGCGGGTGGCGGCGGCCGGCTTCTGGTTCGTCTTCTCCGGCGAGGGCAGGCGGCTAGGGTTTGGGGTCTGGTGTGGGGGTCTTATTTATACCCTTTTTGCCTTTTGATCTCAGCCGTCCATTTTGTTTTAATCTGGGCCGTCCGTGCGATTAAATCTGGGCCGTCCGTGCGCGTGATTGATCTGGGCCGTCCGATCGCGCGCACGCGGATCGCCAACGTGGCCCGTCCCCGTTGTGAATTTTTCTTATAATAAATGAATTTACTTAAATCAAGAGCTCCATTAGTAGTTTTTATGATTTTTACCAACTTTCAGTTTCTGTATCGATGAGTAGTATGATATTCTTACTGGGGTAGTGTTGCTTACCATTTTATTAACTATTTCAGATCAAGAGGATCAAGACTCAGATTCCAATCAACAAGAAAGTTGTGAATAGTTCACCACCCGCACTCCCTTTAAAAGCTAGTGAAGGTCGTCCTAAAATGTTCAGCATATTGCCTTTTATTTATTTATTTTTATTTTTATTTATTCTTTTATAAGAGTCATTCCTGTAGTTCTATTGGACATTCTAAATTATTATGTAAGGAATGTAAACCCTAAATTCTATTATTTTGCTTTTGCACTTAATTTATGACTTTATTTCATTTTAAGTTCCGCGCCTTTATAGTGAAGGTAACCTTGGAAGCAATTGTGTTACTCCTAAATAACAACCCTTGCTTTTATTTAGCTAGTTAGGTAGATATCCATATTATTTGATTCCATTGCCATTCTTACTTTGTGATTAATTATCACATTTAGAAAAATAAATAAATCAAACTAACGTCCTTACTTAAGAGAGGTAAGGGAGATTGACAACCCTAGTGCACGACGGGCAACTAATTCGTGCGATCTTCCAAATCCACGCACGTGGCTGGAGAAGAAGATAAACAAGGAAGAAGACAAAGAGGAAGAAGATCGGTGCAGTGGAGGAGGGTCAGATCCACAGTGCAACCAGAAAGCACAGTGTGACTAGCCCTGTGCGAATGGCAAAGAAGTATATTTGAGCGATTTCACAATAATTCCATATAGATTCTTATTTCTGTCTAGTATGTAGACACAATTATACTATCAGATGTAAGATTTTATATAGATATATACAGGAATATATATATATATATATATAAGTGGAGAGAAAAATTGATAACAAAAGACATTGTATCTTAATTAGTGTATTTAGTATACAAGTCAATAAAAATAGTGTAGAAGTTTTATTATTATAATCTCTCTCTCTGTATATTTAGTATATAAATATCTTAAAATAGTGTGGAAGTTTTATTGTTGTAATATCATTTTGTATATTTAGTATACAAATGAACTAAAATAGTGCAAAAGTTTTATTATTGTAATCTATCTCTCCCTATCAAAGTCATATTCATTATGAATTTGGATGTAATTGGGTGTAACTGGGAGATGAGCGTAATATGATCTTTTGACTTCGTTGTTCACGCGTTTCCTCTCTCTCTCTCTCTCTCTTTTTTCAGCTATTTGCCGGCAAATTTAATTATAATTTATATATTTAACGCATATATAGTTATTTATATTTTCGATTTCATAAATTTATATTTTTATAAAGAATTCATAAGAAAAGATTCGATTTGACTTGAATATTGAAATAAACTTATTTATTAAAATCCTTTTTAACTAACTAACAAAAAATTTGAATCACAAAATAAAGATTTATCACTAACTTTGGTTGTCAACAGATCCTGCAAAGTAAAAAAAAAAAAAAATATATATATATATATATATGATTGAATAAAAGAAAATAAAAAGTATCTTTTGGTTATTCTTGATTTGGCCTTTTGCCTCGTGGCCCAATTGGTAACATTTCTTACCACATTACTGACAACTTATTGTCTGTGGTTGATCAACAACCTCGTGTAATGTTATTAGCTGCTTAATATTTTTATAACTATTTATTATTAGTAAATAATTAATATTAAAATTAGAATAAATATAAAAATAGTTTCCTCATTAAATTTTAAAAAACCTTTTTGTAATTATTATTATTATTTTTTTTAAAAAAATCATTTAGCTAAATTTATCCATTTTTCTCCAAGAATTTGAAGATATAGAAAAAATTCTTTAAAAATAACTTTTATCAATATTAATTATTAATTCAATGAACGGGATTTTTATATACTTTTTATTATTTAAACCATGATAGTAATTTTATTATTAAGTAAAAAATTGTAATAATATTTTATAAAAAGATACCAAATCACACAAAATTACCTATGAAGAGATGTTAATAATAAACAATCTAAAGTAATCTAAATAGGTGTGAATGAGTTTAAAAGAGTCCAATCAAATAATATTGATTATGAAAATCAGGTTAATTAGTATATATGGTGGCTTAAAGTGTTTAATGACCATTAATACTCGGAATTAATTTTAAAATTTTAAAATTAATGTATAAAATATAATTTTTAAATTTATAATTTTTTATTTAATATAAAAATTAAGAAAAAATAGATAAAAATAATTTTAAGAAAAAATGGTGAAAACTTAGATTTTAGAAGTATTTTTTTTAAAAAAATAAAAAACTGAAGGTAAAAATACAATTTAAAAAAAATGTGCCACGTAAGACCGCCTAGTCAGCAACCCCAACGAACCGAAGTGCGCTGCGTGGCAAGGCACTATATTCATTCCGTCTTTAAACGCGATTAAATGTGATGAACGATCCAAATTCGTTCAATCTTTAAATGCGATCGTACGGTTCAGATTTATTTTCTCTTTAAATGTGATCGAACGGTCAACATTAAACGCGATGGACGATCCAGATTAAAGAGAGATGGATATAAATACCTCACTTCACATTGAATCCTAACCCTAGCCGCCAACCCTCCGCCGGAGAAGAAGAACTAGTCGCCGGAGAAGGAAGTCAACCGCCACCTCTTGTCGCGCTAGAGCTACCTCTGACTGCCAAAAAAGGTAAAAAAAAATTTCATTCGCTCGAAATTTGATTTTGAACACCCCCTTGGGAAAATCGGAGCAAAAGGATCGGCGGATGAGGCAGAAATCACGGGTGAAGCTTGGCGACACCGCTGCGGGAAAAATAAAAAACCGCCTCTGATGAGCCCTCTCCCAATTTCCGTTTTGTGCAATTTTTTCACTATTGTAATTACCATTCTGTTTTCTACAGGTTGACCGAAGAAAAATGCCCAACCACGAAGGTGAGCCAACAGAGCCGTCGCACGAAAAATTCTGCTGCCGGTGAGTTTTTGTTTTTCAATTTTTTTTTGCCAACTGAGACCCCTTAATATGTTTTCTCGTATGGATGAGTATAAAATAGGCCAAAAATGGCCAGTGTAAGGCAAACTGCTGCCGCAGGTGACGGTGCCGTTGCCGGAGCACGGTGGTGGTGTCGTGCCGGAATTCTAAAATTTGCCGGAAAAGATTTTTAATACCGATTTTGAGTTTTTTAAGATATTTTTAAGTACTTGAAGTGTATATTAACCTTCAAAGAAAAATTTAGGAAATCCGGGGACCGTTAGTAGACACAGCTGAAAGTTTAGTGTTTCACACATTGATTCGAATAAGAATCTCTCATCTTATTCCCTATTATAGAATTAAAATTTAATTATAAATAATACGGTATTTTGCATAATTTAGAAAATATCGATGATTAATTACAGGTTACTAATGGAGTCGGAACCGGTTATTTATTACTGTTTGCTATGTTTTAACTGATTGTTTAATTTTACAGTTTCGAATGCATATGCACCGATTATCATACATCTAAGCATATCCCATATAACAATTAAATATTAAATCCAAAATATATGAGACACTATTGTATAACATCTATATTTACATTCTAAAATTAAGGGAAAGTGGATCCAAAGTAAATGAGACACTATTGTGTGAATGCAAAGGCATTCCTTTTGTATCACCCACTTGTATAAACCTTCTGTTGCAATGAGATTCCTTGCCACACAAGGTTTTACACCTAAACATGTTGCCTAAAAAAAGAGTGGAGAAAATCAATCTAGAGCTTCAGTTTGGGCTCTCAGGTACATTTTTATTTTTATTTTTGGTCTTCTTTTGGCTTCAGATTTGTCTATCTCTTTTTCATCTTTGTGGTTTGTATGTTGTATATATCTGTTTGTGTTTATATATATGTACATATATATATATATATAAATTTATTAGAGAAACATTTTATTTTACAGTATTGTCTCAATCGAAGTATGCAGATTAGTAAGTTTAGAATATTTTTTCTTTTAATGCTTTTCTTGTCTAGAGCATACGAACAATAAGACGCATCACCACCTTAAGACAATTATCATCTAACGCCAATTCATACAGTTGGCCTGCTTGTATTCCTTGCGGTAATACTTACTCTAGCGTTTTATACTTGTTGGATGAATCGATTGCAGTAGAATCATAAAGCACAAAATCATGGAGCGCAAAATTATTTTCAGTGAAATGTTCGACCTGCAGTTATGAACAACAATCCACCACACCCATTGTTGAATGGCATGCCAACACATGAATACTCAGAAGAATGGTCCAGTTCTAGAAGTGCTTGTTTAATATGGTGTGAAGACTTTCTAGAGGAGGAAATATATTGAGGCTTCCTGATTGCCAACGCAATTACCATGTGAATTGTATTTCACAATGGTTTTATACGAGTTCCTATTTCTGTCTAATATGTAGACATGATTGTACTAATTATCAGACATAAGGTTGTATATATATATATATATACACATACATATAAATTGAGAGTAAAGTTAATAACAAATTACATATTATATCTTGATTAGTGTATTTAGTATGGAAGTAAATTAAAATAGTGTGAAAGTTTTATTATCGTAATCTCTCTGTATTTTATATAAATGTAGTATGGAAGTTTTATTATTGTAATCTCTCTGTGTATTTAGCATACAAGTGATTAAAATAGTGTAGAAATTTTATTATTATAATCTCTCTCTCTCTATTTGTGAAAGTGATGTTCATCATGAATCTAAGTGTAATTGGGAGATGAGCATCATATGATCTTCAACTTTGTTGTTCATGGTGGCTACGGCATTCTCTCTCTCTCTCTCTCTCTCTCTCTTCATAAATTTATATTTTTATATTTTGAATTTACGAGTAAAGACCTACATAAATCTCTGAGTTATTTGAACTTAATCAATAAAAAATTCAGAATCTTAATCATGTAGTTTCCTGTTTAATTGCTCTGCCTTATATCTATTCTGAATCAAATTTAACTTAATTACTAACCTAATAAATTATAATTAGTCACAACATAAATATGTAAATATACGTATAAAATAAAATAATCTAAAAATTCTAAATCAGAGCTGCTTACTGAAGTGTGATTTTCCCATTTGACAAACTGAATTTAAACTGCAAGATTTGAAGAACCAAAAGGCAGGACTACTAACGGGCTTTGATAAATTGATTTACGAGCTTCTTTTGGGCTTTGTAATTGACTCATAAAGGGGGAGATGCCAATTATCTACATGCATGTATGTGTGTGTATAATATATTATATGTGATTTTCAATTTCACTTAAAATCATCATAAAGCTTGTCTGGCTATCAATTAACATCTACAATCAAAGGAATTATATATATATATATATAAATAATATTTATGTACATAGACATATACAATGACCACATTCAATTCACTCTCTGGTTTATTATGAAGCTAACTATATTGGTTATTAAAGCTCTTCACTTTTTAATCTCTTTTTGTTTGTGTTAAAAATGATCTAAATTTTTTAATATTATTAAACTTCATCCTATGTAAAAAAAGTACTTAAAAAAAGCTAGAAGTAACAACATCAACAATTTCAGTACTATAATATATATATATATATTGTTGGCAACCTAATATTAATAAATTAAAAATAAATCAAGAACAAAAATAGCAGTTCATATACATACAATAAATAATTACTATAAGACATATTATATTGTTTCAATGAAAAAGTATATGTATTAATAGAATTACTACAAAATTGGGTCCGCTTCATCTGATTTTTTGTTTAAGTTTATGAGAATTATAATCAACTTATAAAAATAAGTTATATATAATTTAATAGTACATTAGTAAATCAAAGACAAACGAAATAGAAATAAAAACTTTATAGGTAAGTTAAATAATGTTAAATTCAATTTTAATTAATAAGTCACAATTGTTGGTTGGTTTTGAATATTTATTTGATGTTTATCGGGCGATTAATAAATTCAATAATAATAATAATAATAATAATAATAATTTTGTAAAGTCATAAACGTACATAAAGTATGGACAAAATATTACAGATTTTTAAAATTATTTCTGTAACAGCCCCGGTAATTCATAATGGAATGTATATTATCAAATATCAAATGCCGAAGCGAAGTCAAAATTTGAATAACATCCCTTACACTAAAACAAAAAACGTGCTCACAAAATATAAAAGATCAAACTACCTAAAGGAGAAACTTGAAAGTAAAAGCTACGAATATGACTATGGAGTCTTTAGGCGTCTCCTTCGTCGTCCTCCTGCGGAACCGGCTCGGGAACGATGTCCTCTTGATCTGAAATGATTAAATAAGGAATGAGCTACACTAGCCCAGTAAAGACATCACGATATCTCACCGTCACGGAGGTAAAGGTGGGTAGAAAACACAAAAAAACCAATGGAGCATAATTTACAACAAATCTTTTTATTAATAATAAAACCCTTTACCATTCACTTACCTCGGTGAAATTAATAAAACAATATACGAAAGCAATAACATCATCATCATCATGAAACCATATATATAAACTGTATAACATAATACCTATCAAGCTTTTAGTAATTCAATCGTTACACAACATATTTTCGTCATTTACCAGCCCATTAGTATCCATGGGGATCCATAGGGGTCCCGCTACCCGTTAACCCTTAACACTTGAAATCATATTCCAGGGCCGTCCCCATACCCCGTCCGGTATGGGCGCCAAACCATAGACCTCATTACCCCGTCCGGTATGAGGGTGAAACGGGCCGTCCCCATACCCCGTCCGGTATGGGCGCCAAAACACATAAGATCTCCATACCCCGTCCGGTATGGGAGACCACAATCCCGGTAGGGTTCCCTACAGACCCGGTCCGTCCACCATCTCCCAAGATATCTAGTCAGGCTGACCACATTATACAATTTCTATTTTCATAATCTTTCATTCTCCTTTTCCCCCAGTCAGTATTATCAATCACATACAAACAAGCAAAACGATAATTTATGCCAAACAGACAACATACAGCATTAATATTCCGATCATTCAATTCATAATCAATAAAACAGTAAAATATGCACATGAAACCATAAAATGAAAATATCGAACCTCATGCTGCATTTAAAACTATAAAACAGGCCAAATAACAGTTAACCGACAAACACACTAGACTCGGGCTCCATTTACGACCTTAAACAATTTCACATATTCGTTGATTCATGAAATACCGTTTTATCATTTATTGAACTTTAAAACCATGATAAGAAATAGGGTGAGGGGTCCTTACTCGTTCCGGGGTCCGAACACGGCTTCACAGTGCGCTTGCAGGCTGTCCCTAATTTTTCCTAAATTTTTCCCGGGGAACTGAAACGCACTACTGGTACCTGCACGTGTTCCAAAAAATCCCAAATTAGGCCCAGGGCCCCTTTCGGCCAATATCGCAACTCCGGCACGGCGGCGCCGCTGCTTGCGGCGGCCGTTCGCCTCGGGTTGGCCATTTTTGGCCGTTTCTGTCTGAATTCGGCCACACTCGCATTGGTTCCTGCGATAAAACAACTCTACAGCCCTCCGGGGGCCCAAAAATTTACGAAAAACCGAAGTTTACCGGCGGAGGTGCTCTCGGGTGCGGCGGCTCTCCGGTGAAGTTCGTGTTTTGGTGATTCGGCTCCGATCAACCTGTAGAGAAAATAATGGTGATCACGGTGGTATAAAAATTGCATTAAACGGAGGCCGGGAAGGGCCTCATCGGAGGCAAAAACCGAGAAGGGACGCGGCGACGCCGCTGGCTTTCGGCCGTGTTTTCCGGCCTTTTGGCCGGGATTTTGGCTCCCATTTGGCCACTAGGGAAATCAGCGTGGAAAAACGAGTCGGGGGTATGAAATTTACCTCGATCGGCGGTCGAAAATCCCTCCGGTGCGGCGGCGGGTGGCGGCGGCCGGCTTCTGGTTCGTCTTCTCCGGCGAGGGCAGGCGGCTAGGGTTTGGGGTCTGGTGTGGGGGTCTTATTTATACCCTTTTGCCTTTTGATCTCAGCTGTCCATTTTGATTTAATCTGGGCCGTCCGTGCGATTAAATCTGGGCCGTCCGTGCGCGCGATTGATATGGGCCGTCCGATCGCGCGCACGCGGATCGCCAACGTGGCTCGTCCTCGGTCGACGTGATTTTGCCACGTGGCAGGTCCTGGTTGGCTAGGACTGCTGACTGGGTCTGCTGACGTGGCTGCTGACATGGCACGCGCGTTTTTTTTTGTTTTTTTGTTTTTTTTTTCATTTTCTTCAATTTCCCTGGGCACTACAACTTCCCTTGGTTGTGTTAAATGGTATTGAGATATCTCCTCAATCATGGTTACAAATATCCTTTAGACAGACACTAAATATTTTTAAAATATTTATCATTGATTGATGACTTCACTTACTCTTCTTCTCTCCTTGACAAACGAAAGTTCAAAAATCTTCTTACCAGTAAATATTTTATTTTGTTGGTTATTTCATTATAATTTCTCAAAAAAATAAAGTTTTTAATTCATATTAGTGTAGATTTCAATGTTAAAATATATATATATATATATAGTTTAAATAATATAATAATAATTTATTATAAATTTAACGATTCAAGTCGTCTGTTCTTTTTTTTTTTTTTCTAAAAATAAATTACATAAAAAATATAAAATAAATAAATGAATAAAATAGTGGGGGCAAACTTTTAGGTGGTAATAATGGGTCAATTATTTGCAAGTGGTTGTCTTATGTATTTCCAATTGTAATCTGTATTCTTTGATTATTTAAGTTTGTGAAACTTTCCCCACTTATACACTTTCATTTTTTGTTTGCTTTGTCTTATTAATCCTCCATATCTAATTAATTAATTGGCCCATTTCATTTCATTGTGAACAAAATTTTATTAATGCCTCACTGATTGATCTAATTACATTATCAATTAATCAACATACACACACATATATATATATATATATATATATATTTGCTGATATTGATCGTAACACTTTGTGGTTAAATCATTGAATAAGACAATTATCTTTGATAAAAAGTGAAGATTAATGTTACAAAAGTATATATACATAGGATCAATTATATCAAATCAGTCTTGGAATATTTGTAATCTGCTGAAAATGAAAGAAGCAATTAGTTTAATTAATTGATCAAATTTGAATATGATGATTTTTATAATATACATATATAGGGTACAAAATTACGCACGCTATTTGATACAATACATATATATATATATGGTATGTATGTATATCTTTTGTAAAATTATGATATGATATGTAGTAGAAATGTGCCAAAAGAATGAGGTCACAAGGCATGCAATTATGATATTGGATGATCTTTAATTAAACTAATCTAATCTTCCACTGATTAAGAGGAAGTTGCATGTCTATTTCTTCTTTTTAAAATCAATATGTTTAA
>NW_019014472.1:79481-106372 GCF_000150535.2 Carica papaya
AGAGTTTTGAATCCATGTCAGAAGAGGAGTCGCAGATTGAGTGGGAAACCCATAAGAAGTAGCCAACCCGGGGGTTAGCTACCCATGAACTTGCGGAGCTACCTGTGAGAAAACCCACATACATGGTCAGCATGCTCGCGCACAGCCGGCCATCGGCATATGCATAAGGAAAGCATGTGCCCCTTGCACTTGCCCATATGTCGCGCACGCTAATGCACATGCCCACGAGTCCTTCTCCCATGCTGACATGAAATCCAACCTGTGGGAGCATTCTCGCGAGCTTGTGGGCTTGATTCCAAGTGAGTAGGAGCTTTTTGAAGCGTAGCCCAAGGTGAGGCCCATATGGACCAAGGAAGTCAGTTCAAACAGCAAAAGCCCAAGACCCGAAGGCCAAGAATTACCCAAGATTAGTTTGGGAGCCCAACCCATGAGGATCCAAGAAGCCTAATCCCAGTTTTGATCTTGGAGGACCAATAAGAGACTTGGCTACTGCCCAGGAAAAAGCCAAGGCTCGGCCAAGCCCAAAGAAAAGGAGGGCCAACTGCATGGGGAGGCCTATCCTCCTTACTTTTGATTTAGAGGAGGAAGAAGATAAAATCAAAGCAAAAAGAAAAAGGACCAAAAAGCCCCTTTGGAGAAACCATCGACCAAATGAATCCTTTGCCTTGACGAATTCAAAAACCATGAAGAGGAAGGAGGAAAAGAAGCGGAGCTCTATGGCCATGAGGAGACCACTATCTCACATCCATCACAAGTCTAATAACAAAAACAATTCTAATTTTCCATGGAAGATTACAAGCTGGAAAAAAAGAGTTCATTCAAATAATAACCAACCAATAAGATGAAAAAATAATTCAACTTAAAAAAGTAGTTCACAATTAATGCAGCATTCGACCAATGGAATCTATAACAACCCGAAGTCTCTTTGAAGAGTCCTATTTCAAGTCTTGTGAATTCAATCAAGTATTCTATTCAGAGATGGCTTAAAAATCAAGAAAGAATGAAGAAAGATGAAGTTGAATCCAAGTAGGAGTCCAAACCCAAGAGGGAGTCCAAATTCAACTTCAATGAGGAGTTTTTTAATTTTAGTTATTTTTAATTTTTTTATTATCCTATCTAGATAAAGTTAAATTATTTTATTATTTTAAGTTTAAATATTTAAGTTAAATTAACATTTTAGAGTCTAAGTAGGAATATGAAATTCTACTTCCATTCAAACTAGTAAATAAAAGCTTATAAAAAAGCTCCCAGTCCTTAGATTGTAATCATAGTTTTATTTATCAATAAAGTTTGAAGCTTTTGCTTTCTCAAAATTATCTTGACTAATTTACTTGAGTGTTCTTCAAGTTCTTTAAAGGTAGGGAGCTTTTAGAAGTCTTAATGAGGCAAGAACTTGAGATCGACTTATCAGGTAAGCTGTGATGATGCAAGAGGGTATGGGAAAGATCGTTTTGACTCCTGAAACCTCAGCCTAATCACATTTAATATTAAAACTCAAACAACCTAATTAAAACCCCTCCCTCTAATTAAAATTATAAGAAAAGCAATAAGAAAAACAAGGAAAGGAAAGATGCCACGACTTACCTGATAGGTGGATTTCAACTTCTTGACTCAATCAAGACCTCGGTGAGCTCACCTAACTTGGAAGAACTTGAAGAGAAAAACAATTAGCAATAAGCTAATTTACCCAAAAGCTCAAAGCTTTGATTTTTATTAATTCTCAAAAGTATATGATTACAATGCTTGAGCTAGGGCCCTTATATAGGCCCTTAATTACCACTTCTACATGGAATAGGATTTAGGATTCTTATCCATATTTTAATTCCTAATTTAATTGGAAAACAAATACATAATTAAATAAATAATAAAATCCTTATTCTTATCCTAATTTAATTAATGAAATAATCCTAAAAATAAGGTTTACATTAAAATATTAATAAAAATAATATTAAATAATAGTTTTCTTTTCCTAATTTTTCAAGGATGTCTTCTCTTCAACCTTGAGTGGAATTCCACCTTCAAATTTAGCATATTTTGCACATTGAAAAAATTGAAAATTTTGGACACCTTGTAGAAATAGGAAAAGTGGGATTTTTAGAGACAAAAAAGGGCTAGGAAGAAGGAGTCGCATGGGTGCGCTACTTTACGTGTGGGTCAGGCCATGGGCCTCACGAGCTAGGACGCGGGTCGCGTGGGCCAACTATCTGTGTGTGGGTCGCGCATGCATGGGGCTAACATGTAAGTCGTCTTTGATATGCATGTGTAGGGCTGCGCAAATGTCGTGCATTCCCAGCGCGTAAGCCAGCGTGCACTGGGCGTGCAAGGCGGCTTGCCCATGAACGAACGTGAGTTGGGCGTACGGGCTGTGCCTTATGCACTTGTTCATGTGCTGAGGTGTGGGGGGCCATTGTTGCTCAAGTGTCCACAGTGTTGGATCATGCTGGTTAGGTGCCAGCACATATGGGAACCACGAGTCGTAGGGGTAGAGGGCTACACATGTGTAGGTTACAGAAATTCACACCCACACCATCCTTTGGTCCTTCTCTTGCACAAAGATTTGTGGGTTGAGTTTTTCTTTGGCTGTTAAGCTGAACAACTTCCTGTTTTCCCATCTCTTCTTATGGTGTCTTTTCTTGGACCGAGTTTTCTGTGTATTCATCTCTTATTTGCAGTATAAAACTTGTACCAGTTCACTTTGGTCATTGTCTATTCAGGATTGCTTACAGGTATTTCCAAAAAATTCATCATCTTTGCTTTGCATTTTTCTCCCTTCAGGAGTGATGTAGGATGGTATGGGGAGGATCCAAACAACTCTTATAATCCACTCAACATATGCAATATGAAAACTTAACCACCTAGAAAACCCCTCCCTTTAATTGAATCTACAAATCTGAAAGAAATGCAAAAACAAATAACATGAAAAATAAATAAGAAAAGGAAAAATTCCATAGACTTACTAATAAGTTAATCCCCACTCCTCGGCTCGACAAGAATTTTAAAGACTCTTGCTTTTTGAGAACTTGAAGAAGCTAAAAAATTAGGAAAAATGTTAATTGAAGAAAAGCCAAAGCTTTCAAGAATTTCTCTTAGATTGATTGTAATTGATATGTTTACAACTTATGGGCAAAGGTCTATTTATATGCTTTTCTGGGATAGTTCTAAATGATCATAATCACTTGAAAAAATCAATAAAATGATATCCTAGATAAAATTCTATCTAATTCTAAGATAATTACATAATAAAATATTTATTCTATCCCATCTAATTAAAAGATAATTAACTAAATAATTCTAGGAATACAATCTACTAAATAATAATTAAAATAGGATAAGCTTTATCCCATTTGATTTCTATGTAACATACATGGGAAAATTAATTAAAACATATGGAAACTAATTTAAAAACATGGAAAATTAAAAGTGGGCTCCAAGAAGAATTAAAATAAAATAATAAAATTGGTGAAGGGCAAACCTTGCTCGATCCTGGGCCAGTCAATTCGTGCGAGTTGGGCCGACTAGTCCATGTGGGTCACGCGAAACAGGTCGCTTGTTGGGCCTACATGTTGGGCGAGCATGTGGGCCGTATGGGGCTACTGTGGGGCATGAGCTTCAGCCACATGCATGCGCCCTTGGTGGGCATGAATCAGATGGCTAGCACACATTCAGGCTGATGTGCGTATGTGAGCTTCCCCTTGCACGCACATCGTGCCTACGGGGAGCCTTATCCGCACATGCGTACGAGTCTTCTTAAAGCACGACATGGGTTGGGCTTTTACCTTTGGGTTTGATCTTCTTGGTTCATGGCCCATTTTGGTCGTATGGGCCTTGGAGCCATCTTGCGTTATGCCAAAAATGAGCTTTTCCTTTCAATTCTTCAAGCCCATTAATCTTACTTGAGCCTTAACCCTTAAGCCTTCTAGCTTGGACAAACTTGGCCCATCTCTTGGAATAATCTCAATTAGGAAAGTAGTCAGGGATGAAATTAATTTTCTGTTATGGTGATCTCGTTTTGGAAACAAAAAGATGTTGACATCGCTTTCTTGTTTGGAACTAGACTTGTGATATTCGCGTGTGCATGTCTGTTGTGTTCTAGCAGACTTGCAAATAATTATTTTGTAGAAGTTCGATTTTCTAGGGGGTTCCTCATTGATGCAGAATTTAATCTTTGGAACTAATTTAGGACTGCCTAGGATCACATCAAGGAGTCTTATGGACCTCCTATTTTTTTGCAAATATTTTCCTCAGGGATTTTCACATCACATGGCGTCTTTCCTTCTTTTATTTTTCCCTATTATCTTATTTTTGCATGCCATATAGGTAGGTGTAGATTCAATAAGGAGGCTTGATTAAATGGTTAAGTCTTCTGATTGCATGCATTGGTTGACACTCTGGGAGTCAAAATGATCCTTCCCATTCCCTCCCGTGTCAACTCAGTTGTTTATCAATGTCATTCTCACCCATCACTAGTGTTCCCTCAAACAATAAAATTCCCGAAGTTCTCCTTAAACATTTCTTACAACGCCTTAAAGAGTATAGATAAAACATTTATAACTTTTCTCTCTGAAAGAGTAGATTTGTAATAAGCATAGTTAAGGCTCAATGGTCGATAAAGAGAATAAGATTTTTCCTTTTATTTTCCAAATTTATTTTTTCTCTCCTCACTTTCATAAAAGTAGTATGAATGAATTATTTAGATGTATTAAAATTAAAGATGGCCCTTAGAGTGTTTTTCAAAATCAAATCTAACATTTAAAAGAGTTGAAATCACAATATTTAAGAATCTAGTACTTTCTTAATTAGGTGCTCCCACCTATCACACTTACAACAAAAAATAGTCCACTTTTAAATCCATGTAATCTTTGACTTGAGTTGTGAAAATCACATCTTTTGTTAAATCCAACTTTCATTAAAGTGTCTAAAATTTGGGATGCAGAATGCGGGCTAACATTATAAATCATAATCTTTGACATACTTAACATTGATAAACAAGTTTGTGATATGAAACCTGGGAACAATACATCCAATCCGAAACCCCGCATATAAAATTACCATGCAAAAACTTAAATCACTAAATAAACCCTCCTTACTTAATCCATAATCACCAAATGAAGGTGAACTAAGGTGATTGGGAATAAAGAAATAGAATTAAAAAGATGCCACGAGATTACCTCGATACATAAATTCAATTCCAACGAGATAATTGAAGAACCTCCCCAAATAACACTCACAATTGGCAAAGGTAAAAGAAAATAATTTTGAATTTTATTGATTTGAAAAGTGATGATCAATAAGCTAAGGGTGTGGCCTTCATATAGGCATTCACTAGAGTAATTCTACTTGAATTCTTAAAGCAAATTCTTAGTGTAATTTTTAATACACCTCAATCTAGAAAACTAATAAAATAATAATTCAAATTGCACAATTTAAATAGAACTAAAAGTCTTTTCTCTTGAAGTGGAAGATAACTTGTGGCCAAACTCTAGATGCACTCTCATTCTCAATTTTGACTTGTATTTTTAAATTAATTTAAGGTGTAGAAGTTTATTTGTAGAAGCTTGAAAAGTCTTCCAATTTAAGTAGAAGTTGAACTTTATCCACGAGGGAATTAAGGAAAGAAAATTCAATTATGACTAAAATTCCTCCTCTTTTGATTTCTCCTTCTTCTCTTATGATTACAACCATCGAATATTAATTATTTGAAGTAGAAAAATCTCATCGAGTCCTTCTCTTATGTAATTAGTATAAATAGGGTAAGAATAATATTGTTGTTGATATATTATATGGAAGGTATGCCTTAATTACTACTTTAAGCTCTAAATTCTTAGGGTTTGAACATATAAAAGAGATGTACGCAGACGATAAAGATATTTTCACTGTTTATCATGCACTTGAGCATTATACATTTAAGAAAGTCCATAGGTATGATAGTTCCCTTCTTAAGGAGAATAAACAATGTGTACCAAATTGTTCAATTAGGGAATTACTAGTACATGAAGCACATAGTTGGGCACTCATGTGTCATTTTGGGATAACAATTATTCTAGATATTTTCCATCAACATTTATATGAAAAGGATATTGAATGCATATGTAGCCAATGTATTGCATGTAAGCAAGCTAAATTTAAGGCTTTACCTCATGGTCTTTGTTCACCTTTGCTTGTACCTACGGTACCCTATACATAGATTTTAATGGACTTTGTGTTAGGTTTGCCTAGGACCAAGAGAGGTAATTAAAGTATATTTATTTTTATGGATCGATTTAGTAAAATGGCATATTTTTTTGCTTGTCATAGTACTAATGATGTGATAAATATTGTTAATATGTTCTTTAAAGATGTTGTCAGACTTCATGACATTCGTAAGACAATAGTAAGTGATGGGGATGTCGAGTTCCTTAGCCACTTTTTATGTGTGTTGAGAGGTAAGTTAGGAACTAAAATATTATTTTCAACTACATTTCACCTCCAAATAGATGGTCAAACTAAGGTGGTTAATAGGACCTTAGGTTCCTTATCTAGTGTCATGGTTGGTCAAAATCTAAAAACTTGGAAGATCATTTAACTATGGTTGAGTTTTCATATAATCGTTGTAACACCTTGAAACCTTTGCACTTAGTTTTTGGGGGCGTGCCTTTGGTCTTTATGTTGCCATCATGTTGCCATCATCTTATCGGCCATCTATCATTCACATCCGTTAGTCGTCATGTCATGTCAGTTACTATTTTTCTTCCCTCTCCGCTCACAGATTTGTGCCTTTTGGAGGAAATCCAAAGGTCCCCTTTTTCTATAAATAGGGACCTTCTCCACCATTCCATCACTTCATCTTCATTCTTCCATTCACCGAATCAAATTTTAGAGAGTGAGAGAGCTAGAGAGAGAGAAGGAGAAGATAGAAGAAAGAAGAGCTAGGAAAGACTTTAAGCCTTTGGTAAGCAAACTTGATATTTATTTTGCACATTCTAAGGAATATTTTTAGATTAATAAAAAGAATATTGCATGAATATGAGATGGCGTGTTATATGTTTAATTATTGCTATGCTTTAAATATGTTTACTTAAATATTCTGCGATATTGCATGATTTACATCGTTCTACCAAGTGAATAAATAAACATGATGAATATGATGGCATAATAAGAGATGATGAAGCATGATATTATTTGACAAACATGTGAAAGGATTATGGATATTTGCATGCATGGTATTTAAATTAATATCATCTGTTAAGCTTTTTATCTTTTAGGAGTTTTATTTCTCCCCCATCTGGTCTGAAAAGACATGAAGAGGATCACTCCCTATGGATGACAGCGTGCTCTCTGACGAGAGTGGTGACGTGATATGTTTGTAGGGGTCACCTTTGGTGATATACGGCAAGTGACTATAGTTTACATGTAGGACTACTGTGGTTGGCACCACCGTGGTCATAGAATGTGTCATGGTTTGGCAAGCTGCAAATGTATTGTGGTTTAGTAAGCTACAAATATGCTGAAAATGATATGAAATGAATTTTTCATTCTACAATTGTAGGTAAAGTTCCATATTGTCCTTAGTTGATAGAGGTCGGAATGTCTTCGCGTGAAGAATAATAAAAAATGAAATGAAAGCATGATATGATATAATTTGCTTGATTTTCTCTATTTACATGATTTGATTACATGTTTGATATGATTGATTTGATGTTGATGCTTTTCTAAATAAAACAAAATGTTTTATTTATTATTGAAATGGTCTCACATGCATTTTCCTCAATGGTAAGCGGATAAGGTATTATTTCTAAGTTAATTACTTTTAAAATATTAGTAATGTCATTTAAATACTATTTTTCTTTTTGAGTATATAGAACTCACTCTTTCCCATGACCCCGTTCAGGTGAGGATGATAGTGAAGAACTGCTAGTTGATGTCACATTAAAGCCTTTGAGGATCTCGTGGATCCATGAACCGTTACGAGTGCATTTTTTGTCTCGAACTCTAATGAGTCCAACTTTTAAAGAGGCTTGTATTTAGTTTGCCTCAGTATTGTAAGATTTGGAACTCAAACTTATTTTGTTAGGGATTTGTAATGTATTTTATTCTGCTGCATATAATTATTTTAAATGCACTTGTAATCTATTTCTGTATCTGGCACCCTTATGCTTTATTTAGTATTTGGGATGTCACAACCGTAGCATTCATGCTTCTACAGAGTATTCACCCTTTAAAATATTTTATGGTTTTAATTCATTAACTCCACTAGATCTTGTACCTATACCACTCTAGGAAAGGAAGAATATAGATGGCCAACAGAGAGTTGAACTCATTAAAACTATTCATGAAAAAACATGACAACACATCCATAAATAAAATGAATCTTATGCCAGTAATACTAAAAAAGAAAGAAAATGGGCAGTACTCTAACCAGGAGATTGGGTTTGGGTTCATATGCGAAAGCAAAGATATCTTAAGCAATAAAAGTCTAAATAATCCTAGAGGAGACGAACCATTTCAAGTCTCAGAGTGCATCAACAATAACACATATAAAATTGACCTGCCAAGTGAGTAAGGAGTATCTATAGCTTTTAATGTTTCAAATCTTTCGCTTTTCAATGTAGGTGAAGATTCAAGGACGAATCTTTCCGAGGAAGAGGGGATGAAGTGATACCAGACACAACAATTACTCAAGAAGATTGCCACAGGAGTGACAAAGAGGGAAACCACTATCAAGTCATCTTTGTTTACTATTCCATCTCAATAAGGAAAGTCTAAAAACATGCAAGATGGCTTGGGGAAATAGCAAACAAAATCCAATTACCCTTAGATCCAATTATAAGAAGTAGGGGCAATAAGTTCTAAAGTACTTTCAATCTTTTTCTCAAGGAATTGGTAAGGAATGAGATAACTTGTGAAGCCCAAGAGAAGGCCCAGGAGACCAGCAGATGGCACAAGTCACGCATTTAACACTTCTTTTCCGCATATGCGGGTAACCACATGAATAGGAAGGAGTACTACATATACAGGATCATTTCCTGTAAAAAGTAGCACGCTTGGCATATGGGCAGCCCAAAGCTGCACATAATAGGATGCACTTGTGCAGGCTAACATCGTCGCACAGGCACAAGAGCTAACCGCTCGCTAGAAAGCGCTTGGGCAGTGTAACACCACTAAATTTGTTTGAGCATTAGATTTATGTATTTGAAATTATGTGGGTATGAAAAGGTGATTTTTAACTGAATTTTTTTAAAAGTAAAATAAAACGAAAAAAATATGGCTCGTGAGATTAAAATCCCAAAGGGGAAGCCTCTAAGCAAATCGTCCAAATGCCTCGCGAGCATGCATGCCCCGCAGGCAAAAACCCTGTTTGTGCGATAAGACCTGTACGCATGCAGGCATGCAAGTCCCTTCACCCTGACTGACCAATGTTGAACCTAGTTGCCTTTTCATGTTTAATGTAGCCAAGGGACGCATGAAAGTTTCAGTCTATATGCGGTTGGCCACTAAACCGATCAACGACAGGGCTTTTGTGCATGTGATCCAACGGATCACATTGCGTCTCTCGTCTAGTATTTAAACCTCACTTTTCTTGTTTTTCTTCCTTTCTCTTCTACTTTCTAAAAAGAAAAAGGATTTTAGAGAGAGAGTGAGTATGAGCTGAGAGAGTGCAAGGAAGAAGATTACCTAATGTCATCCCCTCCACTGTAGCTAGCTCATCATCAAGCTTCTCACCTTCCCAAAGGGTAAGCTCCTCACTTACCTCATCTTTTCTTATTTTGGACATAAACATTCACCATTATTTCCATTTTTCTTGTTCTCTATTTTTTTAGAACAGTTCTACAAGTCAGGCCATTGCAACAAGCCTTTTTTCTTCGAAAACCTTAACGATTTCACCCCTATTTGGAAACAAAAAGACTTGTTTAGCTATTAGAAAGATCATGGCAATATTTTCATACCTTTAATAAGTTTTCTAGTTAGTTTTAAATTTGTTAAATCAGTGTGCATGAATAGTTTAAATTAAGATCAGTTATTTGAATTGTTATGGTATGATTATTTTGGTTTAATGATCATGTTTGATGAGCTTTTTTAGTTATGATTTTGGATGAGATTAAATGGCATAAATTAATTGAAAGAAGATTGGATAAATGGAGCACCAAGGTACTGAGAGAAATGGACGTGTGGGCACCATGGCATACTAGACATGTGAGGGAGACTGTCTAAGCACGGTTATGTGCTGGGACAACGGCACCACGAATGCAATGCACGTGCATAGTAGCATCCTTGCATGTGAGCTTCACAAGGCCTGCATGTGCACCGACGAAGCTCATAAATGCCATGCGCATGCCTGTGTGGTGATTATTTAACACGCCTTCAGTGCGAAAGCACGCTCCTTGCCATGAGCAGCTCCCGCACAATAGTTTGCTCCATTAAGCGCACAACATGCAGGTGAGTGGATACACAGACACACTATGCCACACGAAGAAGAAGATTGAGATGCATGCCACATCACAAACACGCGTACGAACGTGCCTTGCTACATGACCATACATGCAAATATGCCACATTACACGACCGCATGAGCATGGATGTGATGCAATGTGCATGGGTACCCCGAACCACACTAGCATGGGTGTGATGCTCCATGTGAGGCAACCTATGCTCCCACACACAAGGGTCAGTCCCCGACACGCCCATTGTATCTGGCTTGTCTACCTATGCGCATGGCAATGTACGACCCGCTGGGGTGGTGTGACCTACTAAGTGCAACCATGTGTCGAGAGCATCTCATAGATGGCCCCTGCCTTGCCCGTTTGGTGGGTGCAATAAGGGATTTCCTTCCGAGCTTTGGATAAGGAATGAGCCTTAGATGGCCCTAGATCATTTGGAAGGGTTTTAAGATGCCCATAACTCGATCGATGGACCTCTATTAAGCCCAAATCTGTTATTAGGCTCGGTCGTGTCCTTAAAATTAGAATGGATTAATATAGAGTCTGAAATTGGGTTTTAGGGACCCAACGAGTCAAAAAAAGGATTTGTGGATCTCAACCTGGTCCAGGTTAACTGAGATAGGCCTAATGGGTCGGGAAAGGTTAAGTGGGCCCTACTGGCAAAAAATGACAAAGAAAGTTTATTTGTAGGCTTAGCTGGCCGAGCAGTACAGAATTAAAAAAAATGATTAAATCAAATAGAGTTTTTTGATAAAATAGTACAAATATAATACATGAATGTAGCACAACCCCAAAACCTTAAATCCATTTACTTGTTATCACGAAAGGGTTACTGTTATCGATTTATTTACCGACTGTTAGTGAACTACTTACTGTGAATGGATACTATATTAGCCTTCCCTCTGGTGAGAGTGGATCACAACTAACTATTGGGGTCACAATGAAAAACTAATGCCGTGATCATAAAAATACTAAATTACTATTTTTAAACTAAAATGTTATTCCCATTCACAACGATAGCTAGGGATCCCTTCTGCCATTCGTTGATATAAGACTAAATGATTTTGCGCAAAGATTTGTAACCATCGGAACTAAAACGAGTCCTTTGTTGGAATAGTTTGTTTGTGTATTAGTCTAGTTAATGGTTAGTCATAGGTTATTTGAGCGGTTGTTTGTTATGCATTGGATTATGTTAGGGATAGGTCAAAGAATACTATTTAAAAGAAAGGTATGTTAAGATTTTATTATAAATTTTTCAGCAGACTCAAAAACCTAGGTATAATATTTAATCAGTAAATGTATTTTTATTGATCTATCTTAAATAACCTTTGAAATGTTATGAGTATGATTATAATGCACGTTTCCTTACTAAGTTTCATGCAACTCATCCCAATCCATCACTTCCCAAATTATGTTGAAGAAGAGGACTTATCTCACAATTTGCCCCTTGATGTCTATTTGGATTCGTTCGTAGACCCGTAGTTTGTTGAGTGTGAATGTGCTCTTCATTATGGAAGATTCTTAATTACTTTGTAATGAAAAAAGTGACTAGAACAATGTTTGTAATTATTTTGTTAGCTAACTTCCTTGCCTCAAATGTGTATGAACAGTATCAAATTTTGTAAGGGATGAATAAACTTTTGTATTGTACACATATATTGCACTCATATTTTGCTATATATTTGACATTACTTCTCACTAGGTAACTAGGTAGCAGGACATCACAGGTGGTATCAAAGTAAGAATTCCTAGAACATCCGTTACTTTTTGTGGCTTAGGACTTAAACTAAAAAAATCCATAAATTTTTTTAGGAATGATAGCAGCCTATGAAACCTAGTTAAAGAAATCTTTACTAAACCCTTATTTACCTTTTATAGGCAAACGACAGACATGACTCGAGGGAGACCTTCGGTTGAGAGACTCGATGCCCAAGATGCCCCAACCTGGTCATAATTCATTGAATTATTTCAAGCTTTTTAAGATTTAACAGTCGCTATGGGCCACAACCTTGCTCACAATATCGGTCCCCCTATCATGTGGATGACCACCATAACCATGACTGTGTTATTTCACATAACATCTTGAAATTTTGAAGGCTGAACCCTCCTCACTTTTATGGTGGACCAGACCCTATGCTTACAAAAGCATGGATTATGCAAATAGTGAACCTTTTTTCTATTCGTGAGCTCACAAAGGAGAAAAAGGTTCCCCTTGCAGCCTTCATGTTTACAGGAGAGGCAAAACATTGGTGGCACCTCAAGAAGGAGACTCTACTTACCCCTATCACTTGAGATCAATTTTTGGATGTTTTTCTTTAGAGTTTCTTCTCGGTATATGTTCAAAAATAAAAAGAGAAGGAATTTCAGGATCTACAATACAAGAGCATGTCTATAAGCCATTATTCTTCCAGGTTCATCCAACTATCCTGATTTGCCTTAAAGTCAATTACCATCGAGAGAAAGAAAGCCAAGAAGTTTTGGAAGGGCCTAAAGGCCAACTTTTTGGACGGGGTGGCCATGATGAAGCCTACTATCTATGCTGAGGACTCATAGAATGCACAGCTAGTTGAGGAGCTCTTTGCTGCCTGTTACTGGCATATTCACCATGCTAGAGCATAACACCAACAGACGAGGAAACAGGTTGATTAGAGTCATTCTAATAAACAACCTAGAGTGGCCCTAACTGTGGTAGCTATTCCACCTCCGACCCTACCTCTATGTAATAACCCAAATCCTGCTCAGGTGTGTCAACACTAAGGCAAAAGCTATGGCAACCACCTGTCACAAGTTAAACAATGTTTGTTACAAGTAAGGGAGTCCTCAGTATTTCGTGAGACTGCCCTTAGAAGCTAAAGGGATACAGCCAGACTAGTGTCTAGACGAAGAGTCTTTCAATTCAATGAGTCAATGTTCTCCTAGCATGAGCTGTCATTCAGGGTACACTTTCTATACATGACTCCATAGCTTGTGCTTTGATTAATACTGGTGCTACTAATTCCTTTATTTCGAGTAAGTTTGTGTGACATCCCTAAACCTGTTTAATATCAGAAGTTATATTTTTTTTTAAACTTTAATTTTAATTTGGCAATTTAAATATTATTATGCTTCATTTAAATTATTATTTAGCCAAAAGAGTGTTTGAAAATTTTAAATAAAACATAAAAAAGAGAAAATAAGGAGAACAATCCTGCGGGCAGCCTACAGAAATACTCGCGAGCCTATGAGGCTACGATGTCATGTGCCCATAGCACTGGATGCAGAGGAATAGTGTTATATGTCCCATCACATATCAAAGTTGGTCTGCTGGCAGTCACAGCCTATTGCAGCTACCATAGGGCCTGCATGCACGCCATGATGCAATGGCTAGTTGGCCATTAGGGCCAATCAATATCCAAAGGGCATTGCATGTGATCTGATAGACCGCATGCGTCCTTCCTTGGTTATTTAAAGTTGACTGACACTCTTTCTCTTCCATTTTTTCTTATTTCTTCTTCTTCTTCACTTGGCCAAGAGGGAAAGTGTGACTACGAACTGAAAAGAACTCGAGAGCTTTTCCTCCTCTGACATTAGCCTCAGTACCATCCTCTAACCGCACAAACACCTTCTAAAAATCCATGGGATGTTGCAATGAGCCTTCCCTCTCATTCAAACCATAAGCAACTTCATTTTCTTTAGAACCCAAGAGTTTGGGAGTAAAAAGTTAAGGGGTTTATTTTTTTATTTTACCCTTTAAATGCTCTTTTTATGCTTGCAAAACTATCTAAAGCTTGAGATACATGCATGTTGGTTTGGGTATTGCGATGTATATGTGTGCTTGACAAACACTTGATTATGCCAGTTTTCTTATGATTAAATGATCTCATTTTGCTGATTTGTTTGTGTGCAATGAGTATTATGAGTACTTGACGGAAACATGGTAAGGTTTGGAATGATTTTACGAGGGAATGTTAAATGGTTTCTTTGTAGTAGGCACTATGATGTTAGGACAAAATTGTTGTTGTGCAGCACTAGTCAGGTGCTACATGGCTAAGCTTCACACCCCTGTGTGCTGAGCCATACAGGTTGGGCTTTCAACCTCACCTATGTGGTGAAAGTTGAGAGGGTTGGCAAGATTGGGCCTTGACCTAAGAAGAAACTTGAGAGCCCAACTTGGTTTACAAGCCCCTATTTTGGGCTCGAGACTGAACAGGTGAACCATTATTAGTCCATCATTCGAGTTTATTTATTGGACCCTCACCAAATTCGAGTCAAGTAAGTGTTCGTGCCCTTCTAGGCTTAGTTGAGGTAAGGCTCTCCTCGGACCAAATGGGTGTGGGGTCCTCATCGGACCATAGGTGAGCTGAGCTGTTGTCCTTCTACAAGCTGGGCTAGTGTAGGAGGCTAGTAGGACCTTTCAGTCGAGAGATACTTAGGTCCCTATGGATCGGGTCCGTAGGTCTATGTAGGTCAAGGCTATGAGCTTGGATGGACAAGGCTAGGGTGAGGCACCATTGGGCTAAGAAGTTGAGTGAACCCTTATTGGGTCTGGGTTAGGTCTAGTGAATCTTATTGGGTTTGGGTTAAGTATGCCTTTATTGGGTCAGGTTGGTTAATGGACCCCTATTGGGTTTGAATTTTATTAGTGGGTCCCCATCAAGTCTTGGTTCAATTATTTGGGCATTAGTAGGCCCAAACAATTGGATTCAAGATAGTTTTGAAGTCGGGTAAATGATGGGTTTTAAGAACATTTTTATGGACCCAATGGATCAAAACGAATGTTTTAGATTATTAATTTGATGGTGATTCCGTAACTGTTAAAAAAACTAAAAAGACTGAAATTCGTTAAACTTTTATCACTGAGGGGTGATTGAATATAACTACTACCGAGTGTTGGTGAACCCGCTCTTTATGAATGATGCTGGTTTTCCCTCTAATGAGAGCGGATCACGACTGCTGGTAGGGGTCATAGTGGTGAAGTACTACCCTAGTCATAGTTACTAAATTTATTACTGTATATTGAACTCATCTATTTCCCATTAACAATGGCAGTTGGGGATCCCTCTGCACTTTATTGATATAGGTTAAAATGGCTTCATATGAAGATCTGTAAAGCACTATAAGTGAAATGAATAGTTTGACTTCTAGCTAGGACTATTGATTGATTATCTATGTTTTAGACTGTATGTTGAGTTGGTTATGTTTCTCACTGTTTTATCTCCTCATGTTATGATTTCGTTGGTTCGATGGATTTTAAATATGTTTCTCACTGTTCTGTTTTATTGCTTATGTTTAAAAATTGGTATTTTAGAATGTGTTTCAATTAATTAAAAGTATGACACTTTTGATAGTATTTAAATGAATATAATCTACAACAATCTCTAGCAGTAAGCTCCACTAATTATAAAGGCACAACACATTTCTTGAAATAAACTTTTAAAACTCTAGTAATGTAGTTTAAATACTATTTCCCTTACTGAGTTTATAGAACTCACCCTAATCCATTTTTCCCAAGATGATGAAGAAAGTGAAGAATCACTCCTTGAGCTGCCCATTGAAGCTTTTTTGGATCCATTCGGGGACCAATAGTGGACATTTGAGTGCATGTGGATAATTATACTCTGATGAACCCTTTATTTTATATGAAAGAAGTGGCTTGAGCAATGACTACATATTTTGTTAGCCAACTTCTAGCCCTCAGATGTGTACGAACATCATATTTTATAAGGGATGAATATTACTTTAGCTGCATAATTCTTTTATGCACTCATATTTGTTCTGTTATCAGACATCGTTACTCCACTAGATACCGAGATGTCGTAGGTGGTATCAGAGTAAGATTCTCAGACATACCTTATATTGAGGCCTAGGATTTAAGTTTAGAAATCTAGAAATTTTTTATAACGATAATACCCTTTAGACCTTAGTGATTGAAAGCTTTACTAAACCCTTGTCTCCCTTTTGTAGGCAAATATTGTGACATTCTAATACTCGATGGGGTAACAGTGTCCGATAGCAGAACAAATATGATGCATAAAAGAATTATGCACTCATATTTGTGGAAGAAAAGTCATCCCTAATAAAAATTATGATGTTCAAATACATTTGAGGCCAAGAAGTTAACTAGTAAAATATATAGAATGCTTGTTCTAGCCACTTTTTCATTACAAACTAATTATTCATCATAGTACAGTCATCCACATGCACTCAAATATCCACTATAGGTCCATGAATGGATCCAAACAAATGCTTGCATGGAGATATGGTCCTTGTGCATATCCCACGTATATGTGTGCACGCGCTCAACCATGCAATATAACATGACATGTTATACATGACAAGCCTTCCCTCATGTGTGCAAGTTGTTTAACATATGGACATGCTTGACTAGCCCCCATGCACGTACATGGTGGTGTGTGCACTTGAACTCGCAACAGGCCCCCTCAGCGTGCTGCCACCCTTGGCAAGGCCTGTGCTCCCGTGCATGGCTGATGCATGCACACAAGCAAGCCAGAGACCGTGTCCCTCGTGTAAGGTTAAGGTATAACCACAACTCATAGCCCATTTGGCATTTTGGTGCCCCAACTCACATCCGAGCTCATTTTACTATCCAAAAACAATTCATTTCCATTTCAATATCAACTTCATGCATGTACAATCATATTCACACATAGCCTAAGGACAAAATGCTCAAAACCCATCAAACATTCGACAAGATAAGATCATTAAAACAACACTCAATACAGCACAAAACGAAACCAGACAATCATGTAAATTTCATTATCTTTAAATATTTTTAAAGTCTAGAAGACACATAAGGAGAGTATGTGAAAATACCAAGACCCTTACCTAAACTTTTAAGCTTTTGCATTCCAAAAATGAGGTTTCTTGCAATTTGAAGGAAAAGAAAGGTAACTCAGCAACCCATGGATTTTTAGAAGTTTTCTGAAAATTTAAGGAAAGGAAGAGCTTAAGGGTGAGCTCTTGGAAGTCTCAGTGTAGAAAGGAAATCAAGAAGAAAAAGAAGAAAGCTTCTCGGTTGGTCTCCTTAGTTATATCCCTCACAAGCCTCTTTCTCTCTCTAACCTCTCTCTCTCTCTATTGGCTAAGTGAGAAAGAAGATGAAGAATGAAGAAAAATAAAAGAGATGAGAGGTAATTGGTTTTCAATAGCCAAGGGGGGTACATGTGATCCATTAGATCACATGTAACGACCGTTGGCCATTGATAAGCCAAGTAATCAGCTGACCATCGCTTCATGGCATGTATACATGCCATGTGGTAATGGGGCAGGCAGGTGTGTAAATGGACGATAGAAAATAGTTGCGGACGTGATGTGAGGCGATCTGTCCATGATGGGACATGCATCTATGTGTCACTATTCCCTGTGTTCAAGCTACGGGCGCGTAGCTACATGGTGTGCGGGCTCACTGACTTTCATGTCTGCATGCATGCCCGTGAGTCCATTTTAATTTTTTTTTTCATTTAAAATTTTCTAACACATTTGGCAAAAATTAAATCTAAATCACACCCAAAATATTTTAAATGCTAAACTAGAAATTAAAATGAGATAAAATACCATATCCGATAATAAAAGCTTTAAGGGTGTCACATCCTCCCCTCCTTACAAAAATTTGGTTCTCCAAATTTGAAAATTAAAACAAATTAGAATGTTTATCTCGCATTTCATCTTCGAATTCCTAAGTAGCCTCTTTAGGAGAATGGTATCGCCACATCAACTTGACCATAAGAATTCTTCTATTCCTCAAAACTTTTTCCTCTCGATCAAGGATCTCCGATTTCGGTAAGACTTGATCTGAATCGTAGTTCAGATTCAAGTTGGTTCAAAAAAGGGCCAAACAAAAAGAATTGGTATAATTTCATCAAGAAACTATGGTTTATTCTTTTGATATTTTTTATCAAAACCTCAAAAAAGATTCCTATTAAGGAACTTTTTGACTGGAGCATTACTTGTATCCCTTTTCTTCCTTTTTTGTAGATTGGGTGGCACCTTACCTTGACTTAGATTTTCTTCTTTTTATGATGGAAAAATAGTCTCTTCCTTTCAGAGGCAATGGAAGCAGTGTCAGCTCTTCGAAGCGACCGTGGTTCAATCTCTATTTTCCTCCTGCTACGGAGGCTGAGCCAGCTTCCACGTCGGCCTCGGCCCCACGAGAAGAAGAGGAAGCCATAAGGCAACGTCTACGCGAAGAGAACACCTGACTAATTCACATGTACAGAGAGGAGATATGGCAGCTCTTAAAAGCGATTACAAAAGTGGAGCGTCGACTCAAAGAGGCCTAACTCCGAGAATCAATCCGCCAACAAGCAGATTCCATAAGGCAACAGCTCTTCTATCACAAATATGAGAGGGGTAGTGAGAAGAATTTCTGAACTACAAAAAGCAAATGAAGAACTCATATTAATAAGAAAAATTTTGAGCTTTAATAAAGACTGATTCGGGCGTTTTAGAAAGAAAGATAAAGATTATGCTTTAAGACTGCTTTCTATAAATAGTTTTCGAAGCTATTTCATTGTTTGCCCCAATGATGGCCTTTTTGATCTCATCCATATTCCAACTGAAGAAAATGGTCTGATTTTAATAATGAAAAAGGTGGGGCTTTAGCTTTTTCTATTATCAGAATCAGAATGTAGCCTTGAAGGGCGAGGCCACCCCCCTCAGGGTTGAGAGAGGAGAGCGGGTAGTGGGCTTCTCTCACTGTTTCTGGAAGCTATTCCACCGGTTGAGGTTCTGAGGGCTCCCCGAGTTCCACTTTTAAGGTGGCCCTATTTTTAAGAAAGACAAGAGTTTGTTCTGGCTTTTCGTTCCTCTCCAACCAGTCTAGTGGCTTTCACTCTTTCCTTTGTTTTTAGCTTTATAACGAGCAGGAGAAGGTCATCTTTATTATTTTAGTTAGCCAGAAATCCATAAAGACTAGTAATGACTATAGACTGAAGAAGTCTTCCGAGAGTTTCAAATGGAAGGATAGGTGTTGAAATAGGCCATACCATTTCCAGCGATTGGCACTTTTTCTTCGATGGGATCCGAAAAGCCTTGTACGCTTACTTGCTCGCCGTGATGTGACTTTCAATTTTGAGTGACTAAACAGACCATAAAAGGGACGAGAAATGAAATGAAGGGCTTGCCTTTCCTTAATAGTATGCCTCTTGGGATTTGAGTTCTTTCCTAACACTTTTTGTTGATGTTGATGACTTTCTTCAGAGGCTTTTCCAGCTTAATAACTTGTCAATAGAAATCGAAATCAGAATGAGAATATTAATGCAAGCAATAGGAACTAGTACATAAGCACAAGCAATCGGATCTCCTCAGGTCAAGTCAGCACACCCGCTGTAAAGCCATCTTGAATAGGAAAGAAAGAATGAAATAATATGAGTCAATCTTGTCTTTGCTGTAGCTTTTTCATACCCTGGCTTTTTCACTAGACAAAGATGGATGCATTTTCTTTCTATCGAAAAAGAAAGCTATTGTTTTTTATGCTATACAACCAACAACAATTTCATTGCCTCGTATTCCTCCCCCTCCAATGACCACACCTTTCTCTCGTTTTCCATACCCCCCCTCCTCATCTTCAATCTAGCAGTTCCTCTCCTAGCGCTCAAGGAGTTGCTTCTTTTTTGCTTTTTCCTTTCTTGTGCTCAACCTAAAAACCTCAAAAGGTTGGGAGAAGGCATTAGTCGTCTAAGTCGGGTTGCTCATCAATGAGTGCTCTACTCCCTCTTTCACTTCCGAGCATCTGGTCATCAGATTCCAAACATCTAGTTAGGCCTAGTACCGAAGTCGAGTGCTACCACTGAGCTTTGAATGGGTCTCCCCCTTCGGTGAGCAATAATATGACATGGAATGCTTGAGCCATTGCTCAGACAATGAAAGACCTTGTCCCGTCTCTTTTAAAGACCTGTGCGTTTTCCCTTTTTCGGGCCTATAATCGCAAGTGAATCCTTTGTGCCCAGAAATAACTACTTCACCTTATCGGCAACCCTGGGATTCTTAGTGAAAACTATACCTTCATCTCGATCAAAGGTGGGATCCTAGATCACTGGAAGCTTCCTATTCGCCTTTCGGGGGGTCCCCCGTTGATAGATAGGGGCAATCTCAAGGTAGACAGGACAAAGACTACTATACGATAACTCTTCTTTTCGTCCTACTTCTAGATTTCACCACCTGAAAACATCACTTGGCTGTGGTGACTCTCTGACTGGCTCTTGCCTTCTCCCCAATTAGAATAGTTCCTGAGGAAAGTGATAGACCTATCTTTTATACTCCTTTGCATGCGGGCAGCTCGTTCAAAAAGTTGAGGGATCTTTCGACGATCTCCTAGCATCATTGCTTCCTTGATGGGCCCATGCAGGTTATCGATAACAATCTGTACTGCATCTTCCTCTTTTATGTTTCATTTTGCTTTGGCTGCTAAATTCCTCCATCGGTTAACAAAGGTAATGAATTCAAAAGCAGGCTGCATTTTTTCATTCACCAAATCACAGAGATTGGGGGATGTTCCACCTGGTGGAACTACTGGCTGATGAATCTGTCAATCACATCGTAAAAACTACTATGAGCATCAAGGGAGAAAGATGAGTTCTACTTGAGTGCTTCCCCTTCTAATGACTTCTGATAAAGGTGGAAAAAGAACCCAGACTGGGAATCAAGGCCTCAACAATCCCCACAAAAGGACAATAAGCGATGATATGGCACGCAAAGGACACTCTGTGTAGTATATGTTTGAACGAATTGGAAGTCGTTGGTTAGCTGCAGGACCAACACACTTCAGTATCTCAAAAGGTCCTACAAAATGAGGACTTAGTTTTTCTCTATCCCCATACTACATGTTTCCCTTGTATGGAAAGACCTTAAGGAAAACACAATCACCCATAGCAAATTTCATATTCTTCCTCTGATTATCGACGTAGCTCTTTTGTCAATTCTGAATGGTGATGAAATTCTTGCAAATGGTGGCTTCCTTATGTATTGTCTCCTAAATGAGATTTATTCCTAGGAGATGTCTATTTCCAACTCATTCCAACGAGTAAGAGTTCGACATGACCTACCATATAGGGCTTCATATGGCGCATACCAATGCTTGAGTGATAGCTGTTGTTGTAAACAAACTCTGTCAGGGGTAATTGCAATACTGAAGTACAGACTAGAACCAAGAGCTTCTTGAAAACTTTTTTAAATTGAGAAATGAAATGAGGATCCCTGTCAGACACCATAGAAACTAGAATGCCATGGAACCTGACAATCTCCTTGAAATATAACCTAGTTAACCTGCTGGTTGAATAAGTAGTCTTAACTATAAGAAAGTGAGTTGATTTGGTCAATCTATCAACAATGACATATGACATAGTCCTTAGTAATCCCGTGACAAAGTCTTTAGTCACATGCTCCAATTTCCACTCCGGGATGGGGAGAAACTGTAGAAGACCATTGGGTCTTTGATGTTCTTCCTTGACCTGTTGGCAAGTGAGACATTTGGAGATAAAGTCGACTATATCCTTCTTTATACTTGGTCACCAGAAACAATGTTTCAAATCCTCATACATCTTTGTGCTTCCTTCAGAACATCCAACCTGAGCTCAGGGTCATTAGCACCCACAATTGATCTCAGAATCTGAAGGTTCCATTGTAGGACATTATTAAGTCACAACATTCCTTTGACATAAACTTGTTTGCATACTTCAAAATCTCGAGATCTGTAGACTGGGCTTCTCAAATTCTCTGGATGAGAGTACGCTGATATGAATTTTGGCAAGGTATGTCCCCTAACCATAATGGTCCAATTGAAGACCTTGAATCGTTTCAAGCATTCTCCAGTTATAAACCATCATCTGTGCCAACAAGGCTGAGTTCTTTCTACTATGGGCATCCGCAACTACAGTACCCTTTCCAGGGTGGTATAGGATCTTGCAATCGTAGTCCTTCAAAAGGTCCATCCAACGCCTCTGTCTCATATTGAGTTCCTCATAAGAGAATAAGTACTTCAAAATTTTATAATCGGTGTAGATCTAAAAAATTTGACCATATAAATAATGATGCTATATCTTGAGGGCAAAGACTATGGCTACAAGCTCAAGGTCATGAGTGGAGTAGTTCCGTTCATGTGGTTTCAACTGTTTGGAACCATAAGCTACTACTCAACCAAGTTGCATAAGCACGCATCCTCAATTAATGTCAAATACATCACAGTAAACTTCAAATAATCTAGTATTGTAAAAAAGAATCAGTACTAGGGAAATGGTAAGCTGACACTTAAGTTTGACAACACTTTCTTTATAATTGGGGTCCTAGTAGAAAACAACATTCTTCCCGGTGAGGCGAGTCAAAAGAACAGCTATACAAAAAAAGCCTTTAATGAAGCAATGATAATATCATGTCAAGCCCAACAAGCTACGGACCTTAGTGGCCTTCATTGGCTAACACCAATTAATCACTACCTCGACCTTCGAAGGATCTACAGAAACACCATTATCAGAAATAACATGATCAAGGAAAGAGATCCAGTCCAACCAGAAGGAACACTTATTGAACTTGGCCTATAGCTTGTGTCATTTAAGTGTTCTCAAAACTTGAGTCAGGTGGACAACACGCTCTTAATAGTCCTTGAAATACACTAGGATGTCATTGATGAAAACAATAACGTATTGATCTAATGCAGGCTTGAAAATATGATTCATAAGGTCCATGAATACTGCAGGAGCATTGGTTAATCCATGCAGAATTACTTGGTTTGATAAACATCTTTGCTCTTAGTGCTGCAATCTGACGACCCAACTCCCATAGTTTTGCTCGGCCCATCCGATAAGTGGCTCTGGAGATGGGTTGTGTCCTTGGAACAATTTTGATGGAGAAGTTGATCTCCCACCTGGGTAGCAGACCTAGAAGCTCATTAGGAAAAAAAATCCACGAAGTTACAGACAATAAGAATTGTCTGAAGAGAGTTCTCAAAATCCATTTACCTAAACACCAAAGACGTTAGAAAAACATGCAGTTTTATCTTATTATATATTTATTTATTTATTTTCATGCATATAAACTTGAGAAATGTCAAACATAGTTAATTTAAAACATTAATTTTTATTTACAATTGTATGGTTATACAAAACAAAATTTCTCATTTACCTATGTCCTAAGAATGTTTCTTTTCATTGGGACAGAGGGTCATAATTTTATCATAACAATCAATAATGGCATGGTAAGCCTCTAGCCAATCTATACTTAGAATCACATTGAAACCAGAAAAATCTAGGAGTAGTAGATCTATGGTCAACTCTTTACCTGAAACTTTCACCTTACAGGCCATATACACTATATGGGCTTCTAAAAGTCCCCTAGACAGTGTCTCTACAATCAAGATTTGTCCTAATGGTTCAAGTTCAACTATCAAATTCCTAACAAAGTCATAAGATATGAAGGAGTGGGTGGAACCAACATCAATCAAATCACAAGCAATAGAATTATGAATAGAAAGCTACTTTGGCATCACCACAACACTAGGCTCATCGAGGTGGAAGACCCTTTCTCTGGTAACGGGTCTCACTACATCCCTAGGCTTTTGGGGATAATGCTTCATGAAGTGTTGTGTACTCCTTCACTTGTAGCAAGCAGTGTTCAACTTATAATAAGGTTAGTTACCAAGCCTGAGCAAGCTAAGAAGGACTACCAGGAGGTGGAGGTGGGGCAGTAACCACGACAGGGGCTGCTTTGGGTCACTTGTTGGCACAACTTTAGTTGATCTATTTCCTTTTCTATTGGTGTTGTGCTATAAAATTATGAATATGCTAGTAATGGGTGACAAAAAGTTCTTCGGCCAATTGGGAATGGTCAAGGGCTTCAGTGTAGGTGTTTGCCCTCATCATGGCTACTCGGTCAAAGATATCGACCCTTAAACCCTTAAGAAACTTTTGAGACTTCTTGTTTTCCATAACTATGATCTCCAGGATAAATTTAGACAACTGAATGAACTTGAAGGCATACTGGCTCAGAGTTATGATTCCTTTTCACAAGTCCTGAAATTCTTCTTCTTTCTTCTCCTGCACATAAATTGGAAAGAAACTCTTAAAGAAGGCATCATCAAATTGGTCCCCAGTAATTGGAGTGTCCAGGGTGTCCTTCTTGAGATCCCACCAATGTTTGGCCTCTCTAGTGAACATGAAGCCTACAAGGGAACCTTCTACTCTTCAGTGAGCCAAAAAATAGAGAAAAATTTCTCTATTCGCATGATCCATGCTTCAGCAACAATAAGTCCGATTCACCATCAAATTGAGTAGGGTTTAGTTATCAAAACTCCAAGATATTGTGGGAAATAACACGAACATTGTGACGGTGGTCATTTGTAGGATGAGGCTGGTTGGCATTGTGAGCAAAGTTATTGCCCACAGTAGCAGTCAAATCATAAATTACTCGTAACAGCTTAGTGAACTCTTCCAAGGTTGGATTGTCCTAATTATCAGGTCTTTCTATAGAAGGTCTCCCTTGAGTGATATTGCCCACAGAAGGGAGATAAGGGTTTTGAAATGATGTTATTCACTAAGGTGTAAAGATTATTTATAACTCTAAGAAACTTTTTTGATTTCTAGACTTAAACTTAGGCCTGAGTGCATGGGATGTCCGAGAATCTTGTTCTGATGCCACTTGTAATACCCTAAAATCCAATGGGGCATTAGTGTCTTTTAGTAGATAGATATGAGTGTATAAAAGAATTATATAGTGGAAGAAAAATCATCCCTTAAAAAAATTATGATGTTCAAATACATCTTAGGCAAAGAAGTTGGCTAACAAAATATATACAACATTTGTTCTAGCCACTTCTTTCATTATAAAATAATTGTTTACCAAAATATAATCATCCACATGCATTTAAATATCAACTACAGGTCCGTAAACGTATCCAACCAAGCTTCAAGGGGCAAGTCGATGAGCGATTCCTCAGTTTCCACATTGTTTGGGGAGAAATGGATTAGGATGAGTTCCTTAAAACTCAGTAAAGAAAATTGTATTTAAACTATGTTACTAAAGTTTCAAAAGTTATTAATTTTCAAATATGTCATTACCTTCAATATCAATGAACTTATCATTCGGGACAATTGCAGAATAGGTTCATTTTGAATTCCTTGGAAAATGTTATAGTTTTAATTAATCGAAGTGCATTTTTGAAATGTTAGTCTCATACATAAGCAATACAAATGGAGCAATGAGAAACATAGTAGAAACTAGTAGATCCAATTAAGACATGACATGATAGGACGTAATAGTGAGAAACATTTTCAATTTAATAAACCATCTAAGCATGGGCAAGTAATTCAACAATCCTAGCTAGACAGTCAAGCGATTTGATTCACTTTCAAATTTTACAGATATTCGTGAAAAATCGTTTTAACTTATATCAATAGAGGGTAGAAGAGATCCCCAACTACCACTATGAATGTGAAATAGTTCAGTCCAATATACTGTAAAGCAGTTGGAAACTATGACCACGGTCGTAATTTGCCACTATGGCCCTTACAATCAATTGCGTTCCACTCTCGTCGAAGGGAAAACAGTACCATTTACAGGGAATGGTTCACCAATAGTTGATTTCAGTCATATTCTGTTACCACTCAGTTATGATGGTCAAACAGATTTCAGTCTTTTTATTTTTTGTTACGGTTCTGTAGTCATAGTCAAATTCATAATTTAAAGCATTTAGTTTGACCTATTGGGTCCGTCATTCATCATAATTCATACTTGTTTCATAATCGTGTTGGCTTACTAAATCCTATCATCGAACCAAGACCAAACTAGGGCATGCTACTAGACCCGACAAGGGCTCATAAACCAAAACCTAACCCAGAAGGGGATCCATTAACTGATTCGGCCTGACAGGGACCGAGCACACTTAAATAAGATCCTTTGGGGTCCATTAATCAAACTCGGCCCATTTGGACCAATCAACCTGCCCCAAACTCGAATGGGATCAGTTGAACCGAACCAGACCCAACCAGGGGTCCACTAAACCTACCGCAGGCCCAGTGGGGCTTTATAACTCAACCCGACTCGACAAGGGCCCACTCGATCAAACCTAAATTTATAAGGGCCCATATACATGGATTGGGCCATCAAGTTACCTTCTCAAGTAAAGGCCTAATTGGGTAACACTCCTTATTTTGATGGTGGGCCAGACCCCATGGTCGTAGATGTATGGATTATTGGAATAGAGAAATGTTTCTTTGTCCTTGACCTCACTAAAGAGTAGAAGGTTCCCTTTGTAGTCTTCATACTCATCGGAGAGGCTGAGCACTGGTGGTGTCTTAAGAAGGGCACCTTGCCTACTCTAACTAATTGGGACAAGTTTATTGATGCCTTCCTTAAGATTTTCTTTCCAATTTATGTTTTAGAGAAGAAAGAAGAAGAATTTGAAGACCTATGATAAGGAAGCATGACTGTGAGCCAATACATTACCAAATTCATTCAATTATCCTGGTTTGCCCTAGAGTTTATATCTAT
>NW_019014472.1:131155-142245 GCF_000150535.2 Carica papaya
ACTAGTTTGGGTTTTAGTGGTTAAAGATCTTCGCGTGAAGTCATTTAGTCCTATATTAGTTAAAAGTAAAAGCAATCCCCAACTACTACTATGAGTGGGAAAGACAGTCCGGTTTGAAAAATGGTAATTTAGAATTCTTATGATCACAGGATTACTGTGCCACTATAACCCCTATAATTGGTCATGATCCACTCTCGTAAGAGGGAAAGCCAATACCATATCCATTCACAGGGCGTGGTTCACTAATAGTCGACAAATAGATGGATAACAGTAGCTCTTATGTGATAATGGATAAACAGATTTAGGGTTTTTGGGATATTTGTTGAAATGGATTTTTGTGCTTGTTTAGTAATTTATTTTTGATAATCATTCATGATAAATGTGTTATAATGATGATTTTAGATACATGTGGGATTGACCTTTATTTTACCATTAGTAATGGCAAAGAGGAGTTTCTAAGGAGCTCTAGCTTTAAAGAATATCTTAGTGGTCAAATTCAGGTATAATAAACCTTTGGTCGAATATATTGTTGGACCCCCACTTGGTTCTAGATGTGATGTATGATACATGATAGTGTGTTATGTGATTATGATGCATGAATTCCTACAATGATCGATGTTTAGTAGTGTTGAACATGTTGGTTTGATGTATAAGTTTCTACCGTGAATGATCATTATTTAACCATAGAAATAGCAAACATGATGCATGAAAATATGATAACTAGAAATTGCATGCGAGTTTGGCCCTTGGCCTCATCTTAGTGATGGTGAAGAGAGTTATTCTAGTGAACCTTCACTCAAGAGGATGACTTGAAGGTCAAGTCCGTGTAAGATGAGCCTTCGGGCCTAATATTAAAAATGCACCTTCGGGTTGGACAACTTATGGAATCCCTGTGGATTCAAAAATAGTTGCATTTAATATGTAATATATATATATAAAAGTATATGAAATTGTTGTGAGCATGAAAGAAACAAGTGGAAAGAAGGAAGAAATCTATTCGACTGTTATCTTTAAGGGATTTATGTTTCTCCCTCTCTGAATAAGTATTGGTGAACCACTCCATATGATGATCACCGTTTCCTCTGATGAGAGAGAATACGCATTAGGTATATGTAGGACCATCATGGCGAATGGATTGCCATGGTTAGAGTTTAGATGGGAAAATGATAAGGACCCAAGGATGGGTTTGTGATTCACATCAATAGTCGGGGATCTCTTCTACTCTGAATGGATATGTGTTGTAATGGTTTTGCGCGAAGGTCAGTAAAAGACTTAATAAAACCTATTTATAGTTAAAGGTGTTGATCATAATTCATATGATGATCATTCTGTTTACTAAGTATGCTGCTTATACTAGTTAAACCTCTATAGTGATTTGTACGATGATTTTTCTATTTACTTAATATGCTGCTCGTACTAGTTGAATTTCTATGATGATTTGTATGATGATTCTTCTGCTTACTGAGTAAGCTGCACATGTTAGTTGAATCTCTACGATAATTTGTACGATGGTTCTTCTATTTACTAAGTATGATGCTCGTATTAGTTTAATCTCTATGATAATTTATATGATGGTTCTTTTGTTTACTAGGTATGCTGGTTGTACTAGTTCTTTCTTCATGATGTTTTCTATGATGGTTCTTCTGTTTACGAAGTGTGTTATTTGTTTGATTTCTATTAAATATATGATACGTTCAGGTATGCCAAATGTGACATAACATGCCTTCTTAGATGTTGAATAACAGTGCTCATAGCTTGGTTATGTAACTGTTTCACTGGATTTTCACAATAAAGACAAAAAAGTTTTATGAATGGTTAAATGACTTCATCCCATGACGATTCCCTGAGGTAAAAGGTACATAAAATATTATTCAAATTATTTACTTTTTAAACCTTAGCTGTGTGGTTTAAATATTATTTTTCTTACTAAGTTTACATGGAACTCACCTCTAATCCGTGCCCCCCAGATGATATGAAAGCTGAGGATTTGCTCCTCGAGTTAACTCAAAGGTTGATTAGAACCATTCATGTCTCCTTAAAAATTTTGTAAGACATAATTTGAGTGTAACAGTTATTCTGCACTTTGATGTAAAAATCCTATAAGGACTCTACTTTTTGTATATAATACTTAGGATTGCCAATTTATGCCCCTTGATGTAAGTTCTTAAAACTTAATTTGTTTTGTAAGGCATTTTTAGTTTCCACTTTAATGTCAAAAAAATTTTTTGCACTCAACCTACTTAAGTAGTTGGCTCCCTTATACCCATTAGGTATTTGGGATGTCACAGTCTTAAAGCTGAAACTATTTGAGAGTTATTCAAATCTTCCTAAGGAGACAAGGTACCGGTTTCCCAATTTATGTAAGAATCTGCACAAATGGCTCTTCTTTTTCTGTTGCTCCTCTATTATGTGTTTTAAAGGCTAGAATCTTATATGATCGAGCCCTATTTTTCTTTCTTAGAATTTTTCTTTGATGTTCTTGGTTTGAATATCTTTGCTCGAAGCGGTCAAGGCTTTGGATCTTACCTTGAGATGATTTCTTGGTTTTACCTTCAAAGATTTTTTAATCTTTTCCCATGAGCCTTAGATGAGCTCTCTAGAGAGTTCTTTATTTTATTTTCGTGTTGGATGTGCTTAGGAATTAAATATGGCTGATAGGGGCTTTCTTTCATGATGCTAAACTCGCGAGAATTTATTTTGGGGAAGGATTCCACAGGTCCACGAGTTTGATGCTTTTCACGTGCCGAACATGTGTTATTCGCTTGCTTGTCATGTGTGTGAGCACTAGATGTGAGACACTATCTTCATATGCATGGGGATTAAAGTCTATGTTATCCTTATGCATGTGGATGCCTTTCGTGCTTTATTCACACGTGATCTCATAGGTGCATAAAAATTCTTACTATTTGCAAACATGCTTTTCTTAGCCCTTTGGACTTTATTGTCCTTTTGTATCTAGGATTACATCATCCCTCCCTTCTTCAAAAGGATTCTTCCTCAAATAATAATCTTCCTTATGTAGGGTTGTCCTTTTCAAAACCTATAAAACAAAACCACTAGAAAAAAGATGATTAGTGAGTAAACTTTGGTCATTATTGCTGTAATTCTTTTCCCCAGATGTCTCTCTATGGAACTCTTCATTTTCTGTTGGTCTTTAAAGACCTTATGGGGTGATGTGGTGTGAGCACAAAGTTTTGACCATTCATTTTAAAACATTAGTGATTCTGGTATCCGTCGTCGGACACACGTCGGTAATATTGCCATGGCTTTCTTAGTAATAGATGATTGGCTTACATAGGTATGACATCACAACGAACCTTATCTTTATATCTATTGATCACGAAAGGCACTGTCACTTACTTCATTAGCTTTATTTCCCCACATTCATCCAACAACTATAACTTGTATGGATGGGAATGTTTAGTACACGTAAGTCTGAGCTTGTCAACTAGGAGGGTACTTACTACATTGGTGCAACTTCCTCTATCTATGATGAGATGACAAACTTTTCCATTCATAAGGCACCACGTGTGGCAAAGGTTTTCTCTTTGGGGACGGTCCTCTTCTTTAACTTGAGTACTCAGTATCTTCCAAACAACCATGAGCTCTCCCTTAACTGAATGCTCCATAACAACCTTTAGTAGGGGTGTATCATCCTCACTATTATTACTATTATCTTCATTATCACTATCGATCATGCCATCATATCGCAATAACATGATCTTCTTATTGGGACATTGTGAGGCGATGTGTCCAACATCAAGGCACCTGAAACACTTGATAGAATTGTGTTTTTTTTTATATCAAAAGTAGTAGTTTTAGAGGTACCTTTTAAATTAGAGGGTGAAGACTTATCTTTCTTTTCTTCAAACCTATTTTTGTCTTCACTTATTTTCTGTCTAGCATTAAGGTGAGGTATAGTGTGGAGTGTTCCCCTAGAGGAACTCTTGTACTTCAATTGTTGTTCCATCTTCATGGCCATATGCACCACTCTTCTGAATCCCTGTGGTGTTGTAGCTTCATAACATTAGCAATCTCCCTATTCAGTCCTCCTAGAAATTGTACTATGGTGGCTTTTGGACTCTCGTAAACTCTATCCATGATCATAGCAATTCCATCTCTTTATGGTAGTCTTCCATGAACATGGAACCTGTGTTAATCTTTGGAGCTTCTGGTGCATGTCTTTGTCAAAGAAAGATGGGACAAACTTCTTCCTCATTATATACTTCATCTCTCTCAAGGAAGAAACTAGCTCATCTCTATCTTGACGTTTGATGGCGATTAACTAGTCCCACCATACAAGAGCATAATCTGTAAACTCAATTGCTATAAATTTGACTTTACTAGTTTCACAGTAATTATGGTAGTCAAATATCAGGTTCACCTTTCGTTCCTATTCAAGGTAGGTGTCAGCATCATTCCTTCCTTTAAATGGTGGTATATGCATTTTGATGCCTTGATATCATCATCTTCCCGTCGGTAACCTCTTTGGTCACCTTTAGTGTTGTCCCCACAAGTTCACCATCCTCTTAACGAGGCCAGTGTCGGGTTCAGCTGTGGTCTCTTCAGTGATTCCTTCCTTGGTCTTTCTCTTTCGTTGGGGCGACAATGTTTCAAATGGTTAGACTTAACTTAGTAAACATGTCATCCCTTCTTGCTTCTAGGCATTCTTCTAAGATGGCTGGGGGGTCGGCTACACTAGGATCTGACATGGTGCACCTACAAGATTGGTTTGTATAATAACTCTCCCTTATAGTCATTCATTTTTGGGTACTTACTTCATAATCTTCCAACCCCAAACAGGCATCGTGATGGTTTCCCTTGACTCAAGGAACCATGACCGTTGTGTAGGGTGGTAGTATGTTGGTTGACAGATTTCAAACGCATAGATACAGATGGGATGGGGTAGGTGCTATGATTATGATAGACAAATTATGGATGGAGACATCTATGTAATGGATAATGAAAAAAATTAAAAACAATGTAGGATATTAAGATTTATTTTGAGCGTGAAGCTTTGATATCAAATGATGCAGAACCTAATATCAACTATCGTGATAAAAAAACCCCTTATATACTATAGAATTTAGAATCTCAAAACCCTCCCTACTTGACCTACATTCAACTTGTGAATGTCAACAAAAGTAATAGGATGAAAGATGAATTGATTAAATGCCATAAGATGAGATCTTGATAAGTGAAATCAATTCAAAAAGGATTGACAAAACATCACAAGCACTTACTTTAATAAGTTGAATCAATTTGGAAATTGACAAGATGGTTGTAGACACCCTCTTAAAAAGTGCTGACACAATTAGCAAAGAGCTAAAAGCAAACATAATAGTTGAACTTGTTATTACAGAGGGTGGTAGCATCCTTATATAGGTCTTCATCCACTTTTTCTACTAGAAAATGAATTAAATTATTATAATTAAAGTCTTAATTCTAGTTAAACTAGAATCACACTTAAAATAATTAATAAAAGACTTAATTAAAAGAAATCCTAATGCAATTACAAAATCAAAACTTAAAAAACGGCATAAATTAAAAGATGAATCTTTTCTCTTATGTGGTGTTTAAGTCTCTCATTCGGCCTCTACCTTCGAATCCTTTCTAACCATAACTTCTTTCTTTAACTCTTGGGATTTATTGAAGAATTTGGTTCGTAATTGAACACCTTCTTTCAGTTTTGGTGTTTGAATTATGGAATGAGTCTTTGACTGGTAAACTTCTCTTTGGTCGATTATTTTCTTGTTGTTCTCTCCTACTAGCTTGCGAGTTTCTTTTCCTACTTGTTCTTTTATTCTAAAATCATGTCGAATTCTTCTATGCCTAGAAATATAATCTAATTTAATGAAGAATGGTTAAAGGGGAATTACAATTGGAGAAGGAACTTCACTTCCCCTTCAAATTAGGCAGTTTCCTGGGATAGGTTTCTTACTCCTCTTTTGATTCCTGTTTCCACTTTCTTCTCTAAATTTATTGACCGAATTGAGTTTTGTTTTCTTTCTTGCAGGTTTATCTTGAAGTTAAAGCTGCATGAGAGTTTTTTAAATCTTCCCGAAGAGACAAGGTCGCAGGTTTCCTAGTTTGTGTAGGAACCCACATGGGAAGCTCTATGTTTTCTTTTCCTCCTTAGTTATGTGTTTTAAAGACTGAAATCTTGCATGGCCTAGCCTTATTTTCCTTTCTTGGACTTTTTTTAGTGGTTATTGGGATGAATATCTCTACCTCAAGCGCTCAAAGCTTTGGATCTTGCCTTTAAATTAATTTCTTTGTTTTACCTTCAAAGGTTCTTGAATCATTCACCCATGACATGGGATGAGCTCTCTTGAGAGTTTTTGATCTGATTTTGGTGTTGGAAGGGCTTAAGAATCAGATTTGGCTGGTAGGTGCTTTCTTTCATGGTGTTAAACTCGCAAGAATCCATTTTATGGAAGGATTCTGCATGCTTACAAGTTTGATGCTTCCTCGTGCGAAGTAGATGCTTTTTGCCTACTTACCTACGCACGAGCTAGATGTGTACGTGCTGTCTCCGTCCATTCAAGGATGACAGTCCACGTTTTCCTCACGTGCGCAGATACCTTCTATGCCTTCTACGTAGGTGATCTCGAGGGTTTGAAAAAAATCATATTAAATGAGGACATGCTTTCCATGGCCCTTCGAATTTTGTTTTCTTATTGTACCTAGGATCACATCACAAGGAATACTTGTGGCATTTTTTCTAATTCTTTATAATTTCCTGATTACCTTAGCTCCTATCACTTTATTGATAGTAGGTCAAGTAGGGATAGTTTATTTAGATTTAAATCTTTTATGCTCTATGAGTATTGTGTGGGTACTAGATTAAACAGTTGATCCTAAGTTCTACATCAAAAAGAGTAATCAAGGTGAGAGTGCATCTCATTTTTTCTTCATTCATGGCCACAAGGCACAAGTTTACAACTTCATTTTCTTCCTCTTCTTTAAAGCTGCTCTCATCACTATCACTCTATCTACCTAACACTACCCTCTTCTTAAATTTCTCGGAATTATTTTTGGCTTGAGGGCAATTGGTTATCATGTGCCATAATTTATTGCAGCTATAGTAAATTATGGGATTTTTCTTGCATGATTCGCATTTTGGTGGTAGCTTCTTAAGTTTCTCTCTTAATGATGCTTCTAAATCTTCTCGCAATAAACATTATTTCTTCATCATCCTCACTTTCCTCATCATTCTTCTCACTTGAAGTAGAAGCTCTGACGATAATGATTTTCCTATTTGTTTTTTTCATTTTCTCTCTTTATTGTGAGTTCATATTTGAACAGTGAGGACGTGGGAGGGTATGGGAAGGATCATTTTAACTACCGAAATCTTAATCAATGCATGCAATTAAAAAACTTAACCACCTAATTCACCCTCCTTACTTGAATCTACACCCACCTATCTAACATGTAAAAATAAGATAATAGGAAAAAAATAAAAGAATGAAAAACATCACGGATTACCTGATAAGTTGATCCCAACTCCTCAGCTCAACAAGACTTTTGAAATCTCTTTAACTTTAAAGAACTTAAAGAACACGAAAAGAAATTAGCCAAAGCTAATTCTAAAGAAAGAAAAAGCTTCAAAATTTATTAATTTGAAAGTCGTATTTACATTATAAAGATAAAAGCCTTTATATAGGCTTTTATTGACTAATTCGACTCGAAATGGGATTAAAAATTCCTATCCAAACAATTAAACTATAACTAAGTACGAAACAAATACAAAAATATTAAAATAATTTAGTCTTATCCTAACTTAATTAAAATAATTAATAAAATATTTTGATGTGGGCCACACAGCGCTCTATTACTAAAATACACGAGAGGATATGGGGGATCGTTTTGACTCACAAAACCTCAACCAAATATGTAATTAGAAACTTAACCACCTAAATAAACCCCTCCCAACTTGAATCTACATCCAACTATATGGAATGCAAAAATAAGAAATAGGAAAAATAAAACGAGGAAAAGAAAGATCCCAACTCCTTCGCTTAATAAGACTTCAGAAAGCTCCATAGCTTTAAAGAACTTGCAGATGTTAAGAAAATTAGTCAGAGATAATTCTTGAAGAAAGCACAAAGCTTAATTTTATTGATAAATTAAATTGTGATTTTACATCCTAAGATCTTATGCCTTTATATAAGCTTTTGTTTTATAATTCTATTCAGAATAGGATTTAGAATTTCTATACAAATTCTAGAACTTAATTTATTTAGAAAAAAAGTACATAAATATTAAAAAAAACTAATCTTATCCCTAGCTTAATTAAAATAATCAAAATAATTAAAATAAACATTAAAATAATATTTTCTTCTAATCCAAATTTTCAAGAATATTGATCTTCCTTGGGCTTTAATTTTGAGTAGAAATTCTCCTCCAATTCTGGCATTTAAATCACATGGATAATTGTTGATGAAGTCCCCTTAATTTGGAAACTTTGTAGCACTTGGAAAAGGGAGAAAACTAGTCCAAAGGGACTTAGGAAACTCAAGATGTGTGAGTAGCTAACTAGGCACGCAGACAGAGTCTGAGTCGCATGGACCTATTGTATCGGGCTATGTCCCGTGCGCACGGGGCGCTGGGTGTGTGTTTAATTTCTTGTTCACATGCACACTGCTAAGCACATGCGGTGAGCTTCCTGTATGACTTTGGGCCCGTAGACTTGTGAGCACTATTGCACACATGCTCCGCATGTTGCTTCATGTGGGAGGGGGTCTCGTAGCTGCAGGTGAGTTCTCCTACATGTGTAAGGGTCCACAAATGTGCCAAAGTTGGGTCACATATGCGGCACATGTCGTTCGCCATTCTCCTTAAGGCCGATTACCCTTTCTTGGGCATTCTCTTGTGTTGAATACCGCTTTGGCTTAAAAGGCTTTGAACCCGTCAACTCTCGGGCGAAAGGTTGATCTTCCATCTCTTTTGGAAATTTTTCAAGCCCACAGGTTCTTGTGTGGCCCTCAGGCCCATTTTTTTTTACTTGCCTTAGATCTCCAAGCCAAGTTTGATCTAGTTTGAGCATTCTTTTTGGCAACTTTTGTGCCTCCCAGTCTATCATTTATTTTTACCCAAACTTGATCACAAGGTTAGGGCCTCTTTCGGTGCTCATTGGGTCGGGTACTTGGCCCCATGTGCAAGAGCTTTGAGTTCTTCTATCTTAGACACTTTGATTGTGTTTCAGGTCCCTTTTTAGACGAATTTAGGACCTAGACAATTACTGGACTACTTTTTTGGCCAAGATTCTCGAACCTTTTAAGGGTGGATTCAACTAGATCAATTTTTGTCCAAGAACACTTGCAGAGATGTCAAAGAAGATCATTATTGTTTAACCTTTTCCTCCTTTTGTAGATCATAGAAATCTTTAGTTTATTATTAGGCTTTTCCTTAGTTATTATCACATCATCTCCCATTCTTTGAGAGTATTCGTCCTCAAATATGCACTTTCTAAAACTTTCTCTTCCTAGGACAAAGAGGCTAAGGAAAGTACCAAGTAATCTGTGGTGAAACTTGGAACATCTGTTTGCTCCTATATGAGGAAATAATTCTTGGCTTCTGTGGGGACATTGTCTCTCTCTATCTTCCATCCTAGGAACTCATCATAGAACTTATTAATTTTAAGTCGGTCCTTGTACACTTCCCTCCTTGATTAAGGAGTGAGGACATGGGTAAAACCTCCCATACATACATAATATTGATTCTTTCCACCAGCACGACTAATATCTTTGTCATATTGCCGTGGTCGTTCTAACATTAAGAACAACATCGCACAACATTTTATCCATATATTTACTAATAGAAAATTGAACTTGTACATGTTTGATGACATTGATCTCTTTACTTTAATCTAACTAGTGTAGCTTATAGGGATTAGGGTGCAGTATGCAAGTCAACCTTACCTTATCAATTAGTAAGGTGTTGGGAACATTAGTATAGCTACCCCTAACAATAATCATGCTATAGACCTTTCCATTAACCAAACATCTTAAGCAGAAGATGGTCTCTCTGCAGTCATTGTCCTCTTATTTAATCTGCAAGTTCAGAGTTTGTTAAGCCACAAAAACATCTCTATGAAGTGGTTGCGCAATATTCTCTTCACTAGCTCTAAGTGATGCCATGTCTTCCTGTTCATTCTCACAATCATTGATGGCATCCCCATGATCTCTTATGATCATAACACGTTGATTGGGACATTGGGATATAATATGTCCAATCCCTAGACACTTAAAATATTTAACAACACTTTATCTTATAGTAGGTGCCTTAAGATTTCCTATTGGATTACTAGAAGGTTGTACGCCCTTTCTATCATTAAACTTCTTATTTTTATCCTTTCAAACCGATCTCTATGCAACCTGAGCGGTGGCACTAATAAACCCTTGAGTAGCTCCTCTACCTTTCAACTACCTCTCAATCTTAGTAGCCTTATGTATCATCTGTTCCAGGTTATAATTCTATAATTCAAAAAAATTGGTAATTTCCTCATTCAGACCTTCTAAGAGCTGAGCCATGGTAGCTTTTTAGAAGTTCTTCAACCCTAGCCTGAATCATGGCTATTTTCATCTCCTTGTGATACTCTTCCACTGTCTTAGAATCTTGAGTCACGCACTGTAGCTTTAAGTTCATGTCTTTATCAAAGTGGGCTAGTACAAAATGCTTCCTCATGACAGATCTTAACTCTCTCTAAGTTGTGATTAGCACATCTCCATTTCGTTCTTTGAGAGCAACTAACTGATTCCACTTGACTTAGACATATTTAGTAAATTTAAGAGTTATTAACTTAATCTTCTTCTCCTCATTGTAATTATAGCAACTGAAGATGCGATCGACCTTTTGCTCCCATTTAGTCAAGCCTTGAGATCATTCTTTCCTTGAAAGGCTGATATTTACGACTTAAAATCATAAAATCTCCCTTTATATTTTCCCATCAACCTCCCTGTCTATCACCAACATCATCCCCATAAGACTTTATTTCCTCTTCTAGTACTCAGAGTCGAGCACAACTATGATGGCCTCCTCGTTCTAGATGATACATTTGCAAAGTCATATTCTTATCTCAGCACTCA
>NW_019014472.1:148710-159121 GCF_000150535.2 Carica papaya
TTCACCTACATCAAAAAGAGAAAGATAGAAAAAGTTAAAAGTAGCAGACACTCTATCCTCACGTGGTAGGTTGATCTTGTATGCGTTGTCATTGACACGCTCCAAGACTTAAAACGATCAATTTCTCTTGGGATCTAGTTTAGATTTTTGTTGCTTAGAAAATCTCTCATTCCTTATATGAATCAAAATTGGTTGAAACACAACCCGTTCTCTTCCTTTATTAGCATTTTGGGCATAGGATTCATTTTATTTTTGTATATATTGCCATGTCTTCTCATGTATGGTTTTAATGAGTTTAGTCATTCGCTGACTATTTGTATTCTTAATTTCTGACCTAGGAATAGGTGTAAGATTTAACCGAGTTGAGGGATTAAAAACATAAACTATTAAAAAGGTGAAAACCTTGTGCAAGTGTGAATAGAACAATTATAGACAAATTTCATCATAGGTAAACAATCTTCCCAAGCCTTCATATTTCAACGAACCACGACTCTTAATAGGAAACTTAAAGTCCTATTAACCACTTCAGTTTGACCATCGGTTTGGGGATGACATGCAATAAAAAACAATAACTTTGTTCCTAACATTTCCCACAACACATGCCAAAACTTGATAAGGAACTTGACATCCCTATCACTCACTATGATTTTAAGTATGCCATGAAGTCTCACAACATCCCTAAAGAATAGGTTTGCAATATTTGTTGCATCATCGATTTTATGACAAATAATATAATGTGCCATCTTACTAAATTAGCCTATTACAATAAATATGTTGTCATTAACCTTCCTGGTCCTAGGAAATCCTAATATAAAATCCATACAAATATTTATCTCTTGTGACATAGGCATAGGCACAGGTATATAAAGACCATGAAATAATACTCTAAACTTGGCTTGTCTACATGCAATTCACTGGCTACAAATACACTTGACATCTCTTTTCATTTTAGACCAGTAAAAATGCTTATGCAAAATATCTAGAGTCTTGGTTACCCCAAAATGTCCCGTGAGTCCCCCAATATACACTTTGCACATTAGCAATTCTAGTACTGAATAACTTGGTATACATAGCTTACCTTCCTTAAAAAAGAACCCATCACGCCGATCGTATTTTTGGAGTGCATGATTCTCACACAAGTAATAAGCACAAGAAAAAGTTTATCATTTGCATACATCTCTTTGATATGTTTAAAAACTAAGAACTTAGAGCTTAGTGTGGAAATCAAAGCGTACCTCCGAGATAATGGATCAATGAAAATTTTTTCCTTTCCTTCTTTATATTTGATTACATAAGGAAATGACTCTATGAATTCTACCCAGTTACCCTGTCTATGGTTGAGTTTACTTTGGCCTTTTAAGTGTTTAAGAGATTCGTGATCGATGTGAATCATAAATTCCTTCAGCAGCAGGTAGTGTTGCCACACTTCCAATGACCTTACTGTAGGTTGAGTAATTTAATGGTGTGCCACTAAGCTTTTCTCTTAAGTAGGCTATTGGGTGCCTTCTTGAATGAGAATTGTTCTTATGCCTACCCCTAAAGCATTACATTCAAACTCAATAGTTTTGTTAAAATCAAGAAAAACAAGAATAGGTGCAAAACATAACTTTTCTTTTAACAAGGTAAAATAAGCCTCTTATTTTTTAGTCCATGCAAACTTGATATCCTTTTTTACCAACTCATTTAAGAGTTCTATGATGGAACTGAAGCTTTAATAAACTTGTTGTCAAAACTTGCTAACCCATGGAAACTTCTCACCTCGCTGGTGGTTGTTGGTATAGGCCACTCTCTAATAGCTTTTACCTTTTACTCATCCACATCAATGCCCTGAGCACTCACCACAAATCCTAAAAAGATCAACTTATCACTATAATAGTTGCATTTCTTGGCATTGGCATATAACCATTCCTTCCTAGGAACCTCAAGGATAAAGTGAATGTTCTGGAGGTGGTCTTCTAAGTTTTTGCTACAGATCACGATATCATCAAAGTATACCACTACAAACTTCTAAAAAATTGATGTAGGATATGGTTCATAAGCTTCATAAAGGTGCTAGGGCATTAGAAAGACCTAGGGGCATTATTAACCACTCGTACAGGCCATACAAGTTATAATCATACTTTGTCTTATACCAAAAGATTGAAAATATTCTAAAGCTTCTTGGCCCAGCTTCTTATAATTGGACCTAATTGAAATTGGATTTGATTTCCTATTAGCCCTATCTCATCCTATACACTTCTATCATTTCCTTTTTGAGACGGCTTGCTTTCGGCATTATCTTGAGTACTAATGTATGGGATCACATCAAGTGATCATAAAGTTAATCAAGGCAATAACTTGTTAACATCCTATGATTCTTAAAATGGTGGTCACCTTGCACTCCATGAGCCTGGTAGAGGCCTATAAAATATCTAATTTATCATAGTGTAAGTTTTTCTAAGACGTTTCAACCACTTATGATATTGGTGAATCTAGTGAACATATTCGTGATGGATGCATTGTCATGCATTTTGAATAACTCGTTGCACTAATATATTTATTTTAGACATTTTGAATTTATTTTTCCCTTATGTGTCATTTTTAATTTATGCCAAATCTCTTTAATCAACTCACAAGTTGATATTCTATTATACTCATTCATATTAAAGTCTTCAATATAAAAGGTTTATTGCTTTGAAATTTACTTTTACTAGCCTCTTATCATTCTCATCCCGCTCATCCTCTAATTTCTCTATAATTTGGTCTTCTTAGCTTCTAATGGGAATGTGTGGTACATTTTCAATGACCTTTCAAGGATCATAACAAAAGCTTGTATAAATATTTTTGTCATATTCTTCCAATAATTTTAATGGCTAACACTCAATAATACTAGTCTATTGGAAATTTGACCTTCACTTAGTTGGGTTGCCATAATTGATCTTCCCTGTAGAAAATTAAGTCATTAATGATAGACATGGCTCTAATACCAATTATTGGCTAAAGGTTTAGGATAACTCTAATGGAATTTTCCAACTATTTTTATATTCTAAGTTAGCCTAAGTGTTTTCTTGCATAAAAATCTTCACTAATTTATTTATGCAATCTGCTCAAAATATAATTACATGTCAGATGTGGGTGAGCATGCGATGTCAAGTGCTGATGAGAAATAAATAAAGTAAAGAGAAAAAAGAAGATATTACAAATTATTTTATAGAGGTTTAGCCACATTACTTGTGCTTTGTCTTTTTTCTAATGTTAACAAGTTGAGATTCCACTATTTTCTCCGAAGTATTATATATGCTATTTATTCATAATGCCCATCACGTTACTCACTCGTGTTCCTCCAAATACTACTAGGTTGTTTATCGAGGCACCAAACTCGTCTTTCACTCATAATTTCTTAAATAATATTCACTTGTTTATGAAGGTGTCAAGCTCACGAGTCTTGGTGTTAATCTCACCTTTCACTTGTGTTTCCCTCAAACACTGCCCATGATGTGATATCCAAGAGTTTCGAATCCATGTCAGAAGAAGAGTCCCAGATTGAGTGGGAAACCTACAAGAAGCAGACAACCTGGGGGTAAGTTACCCACGAATCTGTGGAGCCGCCTGTGAGAGAACCCACATGCAGGACACGATCAGCACGCTCACGCACAGCTAGCCATTCATGCACGCACAAGGAGAGCATGGGCCCCTTACACTTGCACACATACCACACATGCCATTACACATGCCCACGAGCCATTCTCCCATGCTGACATGGAATCCTACTCATGGAAGCATTCCCACGAGCTGGTGGGCTTGATTCCAAATTAGTAGGAGCTTTTTGAAATCCAGCCTAAGGTGAGGCCCATATGGACAAGGAAGTCATTCCATACGGTAAAAGCCCAATACCCAAAGGCTAAGAACAACCCAAGATTAGTTTGGGAGCTTAACCCGTGAGGATCCAAGAATCCTAATCCCAGTTTCGATCTTAGAGGACCAAGATAAAAGCTAAGGCTTGACCAAACCTGACCTTGTCCCCAAGCCACAATGGCTGAGAAAGGCCAAAGAAGAGGAGGGTCAACCGTATGGGGAGGCTTATCCTCCTTATTTCTAATTTGGAGGAGGAAGAAGATCAAATCAAAGCCAAAAAGAAAGAGGACCAAGAAGCCCCTTTAGAGAAGCCATCAGCCAAAAGAATCCTTGGCCTTGCTGAATTCAAAACCCACGGAGAGGAAAGAGGAAAAGAAGAGGAGCTCTATGGCCATGAGGAGACAACTGTCTCACATTCATCACAAGTCTAATAGCAAAAAAATTCCCCTTTTCCATGGAATATTACAAGCTGGAAAAAGAAGAGTTCATTTAAATAATAACCAACCAATAAGATGAGAAAATCATTCAACTTGAAAAAGTAGTCCACAATCAATGCAACATTCAGCTAAGGAAATCTATTACAACACGAAGTCTCTTTAAAGAGTCCTATTTCAAGTCTTGTGAATTCCAAAAAGTATTCTATTCATAGATGCTTCAAGAATCAAGAAAGAATGAAGAAAGATGAAGTTGAATGCAATTAGGAGTCCAAACCCAAGAGAGAGTCCAAATTCAGCTTTAGTGAGGAGTGCTTTAATTTTAATTATTTTTAATTATTTAGTAAACCTATCTAGATAAAGTTAAATTATTTTATTATTTTAAGTTTAAGTATTTTAGTTAAATTAACATTTCTAGTTCAAGTAGGAATATGAAATACTACTTCCATTCAAACTAGTAAATAAAAGCTTATAAAAAGCTCTCAGTCCTTAGGTTGTAATCATAGTTTCATTTATAAATAAAGTTTGAAGGTTTTACTTTCTCAAAATTAGTTTGGCTAATTTACTTGAGTGTTCTCCAAGTTCTTCAAATATAGGGAGCTTTCAGAAATCTTGATGAGGCAAGAAGTTGGGATCGACTTATCGGGTAAACCATGGTGATCCAGGAAGGTATGGGAATGATCATTTTGACTCCCGAAACCTCAACCCAATCACATGAAATATTAAATTCAAACAACCTAATTAAAACCCCTCCCTCTAATTGAAATTAAAATCCTAAAAATTAGAAAGCAATAATAAAAACTAGGGAACAAAAGCAAGGAAAGAAAAGATGCCATGACTTACCCGGCAGGTCAATCTCAACTCCTTGGCTCAATCAAGACCTCAGCAAGCTCACCTATCTTGGAGGAACTTGAAGAGAAACAAAATTAGCAATAAGCTAATTTAGCCAAAAGCTCAAAGCTTTTATTTTTATTAATTCTCAAAAGTATATGATTACAATGCTTGAGCTAGGGCCTTTATATAGGCTCTTAATTACTACTTCTACATGGAATAGGATTTAGGATTCCTATCCATATTCTAATTCCTAATTTAATTGGAAGACAAATACATAATTTAATAGATAATAAAATCCTTATCTTTTCTTAATTTAATTAATTGAATAATTCTACGGATAAGGTTTACATTAAAATATTAATAAAATAATATGAAATAATAGTTTCCTTTTCCTAATTCTTCAATGATATCTTCTCTTCAATCTTGAGTAGAATTCCACCTTCAAATTTAGCATATTTTGCACATGGAAAAATTGAAAGACTTAGACACCTTGTAGAAGTAGGAAAGGTGGGATTTTTGGAGTCCAAAAAATACTAGGAAGAAAGAGTCGCACATGTGGGATAGTTATCGTGCAGGTTGGGCCATGGGCCTTGTGCGCTGGGCCGTGGGCAGCTTGGGCCTACTGTCCGCGCTTGGGTTGCACACGTGTGGGGCTAACGTGTGATCCATCTTTGACGCACATGTGTATGGCTACGCAAATGTTATGCATTCCTGGCTTGTAAACCAACGTGCGCTGGGCTTGCAAGGTGGCTTGCCCATGCATGCCTACGAGTTGTGTGTGCGTCCTACGCCTTCGGCACTTGTGCATGTGTTAAGGTGCGAGGGGTCGTTATGCTCGAGTGTCCACAGTGTGGTATCGTGCAAGTTGGGTGCCAGCATGTAATACCCTAAAAACCTTTGTACTTAATTATTATGTAAAATCTCTAATTATTCGGCCCTAAAGACCATTTGAACTCTTTAAATTTCATGCTCTAATTTTTGAATGAATTGGGTTTAAATTTATTTTGAATTTTTCGAAACTAACGTATTTATTGTTTATTTAATTAAATAATTTTTTAAATTATTTTTAAATTTGCTAAATTGTGTAAATTATTTTAAAGAGATTTCAAAAAAAAATAGAGAAGAAAAACGGCAAAATTTTTTTGCAGAAAAGGCCACTAAAAGGCCTCCCCGTCCACGCCAGTCCCACACGCCACCTGCCCACGAGTGCGTACACGGCGCACGACCCATTCATGTGAGGCTAGAGCTGCGTGCCCTTCTGTGCACGTAACCGATTTTTACACCACGATCATGTGACATCCCAAGTGCTAATTAAGGCAAATGGATTCCAGATATAGATTCAGAATAACGATTGCATGATAAAATTTATGCAGCAGAAAAAAATCATTACAAAACCCTTACAAATACATATGAGTTCCAATATATACATATACTGAGGCCAGAAGTGGCTGCAAAATACAACACAAATATAAGGGTCACTTCTTTCACTATGCTATTGGACTCATCAAAGTGCGGTAACAGTCATGCACTTAGACTTATGGATCCACAGGATCCTCATAGACTTCCAAGGGTAGGTCAGCTTGTGGTTTCTCATTTTCTTCCTCATCTGGGGGGGCATGAAAAGAGTGAATTCTATATGCTCAGTAAGGAAAACAGTATTAAATTAACATCGTAAGATTTCAAAAGTTAGTTGTTTCATCTTACCAATTAAATTCCTTGCTTACCTATCTCACATTATGGAAAACCTTTTATTTGTTAAGAAAATGATACGTTAATACAGACAATCAAACATATATCATGTCAGATAATAGAGAAAAACAAATAAATCATGAAATACTTAAATTTTCGTGTCATGCTTCACAAATTCGTTACAATTTCCGTCTTTAAGGGTAGATACAGATTTCCAACTACTCAACTTGAATGACTAAATCATATACAGATACGGTAATTTACTCAGGCCCATTTCCATCTAGCCAAACTATGGTATGATCTATGGCCATGGTCGTACCAGTCATAGTGGCCTTAAAAAAATCTATAGTCATGACATTACTTAGCCATGAGTGACCCCTATAGATAGTGCGACATGACTCTCGTCAGAGGGCACGCCATCATCCACTGAAGTGATTCTTTTACATATTTTTAGATCAGATAGAGGACGGAAAAATAGATATCTTAAAGGGTAAGGAGAGCAAATACCTTTTAGATATAAAATGCCTGACGAGACACTTGATACAATATGCATATCAATACAGATACACTTCGGACCATACAGGCTTCATTCTACTTTTCTTTTTTTTTCATTTCTTTTATGCTTTTTACTTTTGCCGATTATATATTCTATTTATTACATCCAAATTCATCAAGTATCACCAATTCACATAGCATGCTTGAAAAAAAGAATAATTTTGACTCATCTGAACACAAAGACATACAAAACAAATAAAATCACAATCATATTAAATTAGCTTATCTTAAAATACTCCTTAAGACATCGAAAGAAATACTCATTTCTTTCTCTTATTCTTTCACTAGACTATTATCTTTCTCTCTCTATCTCTCTTTCTATACCTTTGTAAAATGGAAGAATGAAAGTGTGAAAAGGAAGGGAAAGGAGAGAGCAATTTATAGAATTTCATAACCATTAGATACGCGTCAAGTAGCAAAATTCAGTGAAGAGAAAGAAAAAAAATATGCTTGGCATGAAAAATGAGGGAGGAGGGCCTCTTTCACCAGTGGCAGCAGCACGCGGGTGGGACGTGCATGCTGTGCACATGTCCCCTGACCATTGTACACGCATCTATGCTTGCACAGTGCCCAGCACCTGCGCAGTAAACCAGCCATCTCGCGGGATTTTTCCCATGGGAATTTTTTTTCTTGTTTCGCTATTTTCTGAATTTTTTCTAAATTTTTATTTTTAATTTAATTTAGTTAAATTAAAATCATTTAAAATAAAGTAAAATAAAATTTATTAAAATAAAATTTAACTATAATTAAATAAATTAAAAAAAAAATCACGAATCACGATAAATGTTAAAGAATGTAAATTAATTAAGTTCCAAGCTGCCAAAGACCCGAATAAGTAGAGTTTCCAAATCATTTTAGCATAGTGATGGGCAAGGTGTTACATCCCTCCCACCATAAAAAATTTTGGTCCCTAAATTTGTCTCGAATAAGTCTGGATACTTTTTCTTCATTTCGTTCCTCCAACTCTCATGTCGCTTCTTTCGGGGTATGATGCTGCCATCGTAAATTCACCATGGGAATTGTCTTGTTCCGTAAGACCTTATCAGTCCATCCGAGAATTTCAATAAGAACCTCCTCATAGGTTATATCGGCTTGTATCTATACCTCATCACGAGGAATAACATGAGAAGAATCAAGGTGGTACCTTTTGAGCATCGAGAAATGAAAGACATCATGTAAACCCACAAACTTTTAGGATAAAGTGAGGCTGTATGCCATAGGTCTAATGCGCTCGATGATCAAAAAAGGTCCCACATAATGAAGGCTCAACTTCCCTCTTTTTCCAAACCTCATCTTACCTTTATAGGGGTAGACTTTTAGGAAAACTTGAGCTCCCACAGCAAACTCCAAGGATCTCCTATGATTATCGGTGTAGCTCTTTTGGTGACTTTGGGCACTTGCCAAATTCTTGCGAATGATTGCGACCTTCTCTATGGTCTCCTAAATGAAGTCTGGTCCTAAGTGGTGCTTGTTCCTAACTTTACTCCAACAAGGGGGGAACAACAAGGTCATCCATATAAAGCTTCATACGGGGTCATACTGATGTAGGAATGATAACTGTTATTATAAGCAAATCCACAAAGAGGAAGATACTCATACCAGTTATCACTAAAATTAAGAACACAAGCACGTAACATGTCTTCTAATGTCTGTGTTGTACGTTCTGACTGACCATTCGTCTGGAGATGATAAGTGATGCTAAAGTACAACCCAGATGCTAGAGCTTCTTGGAAGCTGTCCCAAAAGTGAGAAATGAACCGGGGGTTGCGATCGGATACAATGGATGAGGAAAATCCATGAAGTCAAACAATCTCATCAACATATAAGCGAGCTAACTTACTGGTGGAGTCTATGGTTCGAATAGGTAGGAAATGAGTAGTCTTGGTAAGCCTATATACAAGGACCTAAATGGCATTTTGATCATAACAGGTCCTAGGCAATCCGGTGACAAAATCCATAGTCACGTGCTCCAATTTCCATTCGAAAATCAGAAGACCCTGTAATAAGCCACCAGGTCTCTGATGTTTTGCCTTTATCCATTGACAAGTAAGGCATTGGGAGACGTAGTCAACTATATCCTTCTTCATTCTTGGCCACCAATATTGTCGTTTCAAGTCCCGTTATATTTTGGTACTCCTAGGATGAATGGATAACTTGGAAGTATAGGCGGCCTTGAGTACATTTGTATGTATAATAATGGGGACCCAAATTCGGTTCTAGAATCTAAATAGTCCATCATTAGAGATCCTAAAATTAGGAGATTCATCATAAGTGAACTTACTTAGGTTCTTGATGAGTTTTGGGTCCCTCGCTTATGTTTCCCAGATTTTCATAAAGAGATTTGTTATGGCTCAGATATGAGTGAGATAGGTGCCCTTACCGTAATAGCTAAGGTGGATAGATGGTACATTATGTATCATCTTTCAATTGGAGGCCATGGTTTGAGCCAGAACAGTAGGCTTCTTTCGACTTAGGGCATCGACGACTACATTCCCTCTCCTAGGGTGATAAATAATCTTGCAATCATAATCCTTCAGGAGATCCATCTAGCGTCCTTGCCTCATGGTTAACTCCCATTGGGAAAAGATATACTTGAGACTCTTATGGTCAGTATAGATTTTAAAATTCTGACCATATAGGTAATGTTGCCATATCTTTAAGGCGAAGATAATGGCTGCCAACTCCAAGTCATGGCTAGGGTAGTTCTGTTCATGAACTTTGATCTATCGGGATCCAAAGGTAACTACTTTGTCATGCTGCATCAAGACACACCCCAAACCAATATGAGATACATCACAGTAAACTTGAAATCTCCCAACATCATTAGGGAGGATTAACATAGGAGCAGAGGTGAGGTGGTGCTTTAGTTCTATGAAACTTTCACTGCATTCATAATTCCAAACAAAGGGTACTCCCTTTCTAGTGAATCGAGTCATAAGGGCAGTAATCTTAGTGAATCCATCAATGAACCATCGGTAGTAGGCATCTAAACCCAGGAAACTACGTACCTCGGACATATTGGCTGGTGAACTCCAACTGATCACCAATTCCACCTTGGACGAGTC
>NW_019014472.1:207370-218411 GCF_000150535.2 Carica papaya
GAATAGTGCTGTTGCATTAGGCACACAGCTCCACGCGCGCCTATGCGACACGATAAGTGTAGGATGCTAGTGTGCATATGGGCCTAGCCCTACGCATGAGTCAGCGCGTCATCCGAGTGCTTAGGCTAGCCGTGTGCGCAGCCCATTGAGCCTCGTGCCGTCACCTTACTTCCACCCTACTACCACCCTATTGTCACCCTACCGCCGCACTGCCGATAACGTTGCTGTAACCTCGAGCTTTGTGTTGTTGCCACTGTTGCCTTGGGCGTCGTGCCTCCCTTGACCAATTGACACCGATAACATCATCATTTTTTCTCTCCTAAAAAATTTATGACACTTGTCATAAATCCAACAATTCTTTTTCTTTATAAATAAGGACCTCCTCCCCACTTTTCCTTTTTTTCTTCAAACTAACGGAGTTTGTTGGAAGCTATCACTAGAAAGGTCTCTTCTTCACCTAAAAACATGTACTTGAGGTGTTCGAGCAATGATTTCAACTCTATCTTGGGGGCTTACAAAATAGAACGTGGAATTTTCGTGTAAGTTATGGGGAGATCAAGGTATGGGGTCAGGTTTTTTACCCACTTAAACGAGTCTAGTTTAAACGCAACTTATGCAAGCATTAGTCAGTCACGTGTTCTCCTTCCAACACTTGTAGATTATTAGCATCTAAGTCATTATAAACCTATCGATGCTGCACAAATAAGATAATTTAGTAGGATATTTCATAGCATCGTACATATTAAATCTTACCACCTCTTCGTTGAACTCCATGGTGAGGATTCCATCTTAGACATCAATTTTTATGTTTGTGATGCTAAAGAAGGGTCTATCTAGCAAGAGATTAAAAGAACTGGGAGATTTTTAATCTTCCATATCTAACACATAGAAGTCGGTTGAGAATATAAGGTTGTTCACTTGAACTAGCACATCTTTCAGGACTCCTTCAGGGTAAATAATGGACTTGTCTACTAATTGGATGGTAACCCTTGTTTTCTTCAATTATGCTGACCCCAACTTGGAGTACATAGATATGGGCATTACATTGATCGAAGCCCCAAGGTCACACATGGCCTTCCTTATGCCCAAGGTACTTATTTTGCAAGAAATAGCAAACATGCCTTGGTATTTACATTTGGGAGGTAACTTTCTTTCGATGATAGCTCAAACGTTTTTTCCCACACTTACGTTCTCATTGTTGCTCAATTTCCTTTTGTGTGTGCATAACTCTTTCAAAAATTTGGCGTACCTGGGTATTTACTTTATGGCATCAAAAAGAGGGAGATTAACTTTGACCTTGTAAAATATTTTTAGGATTTCTCTATCCCCTTTTTCCTTCTTTATTTTGGCCAATCTCTAAAGGAAGGGTGGTATGAGTGATTGCCCAAGGCTTTTGGGGTTACTTCCTTTTGCAACCCTCGACCAAGGGTAGTTTTGATATTGGGTCGTGGGTTTACTTCTATTTGGGATGGCAATTTGCCTTGAGATTCTAATCGGCTCATAGAAGTCACAAATTGGCTGACTTGCATCTCTACATTTTATATTCTAGCTCTTGTCTCCTACTAAAATTGTTGTGTGTTAGTGGTGAGTGACTTAACAATTTGGTCGAGAGATATACCTTGTTTGGGAGGTGCTGCTTATGGTGGTGGTGCTGGTCTACTCGGGTATTGCTTGTAGTTTTGTTATCTTGCTCTGTATCTAAAATTTTTGTGGTCTCTCCATCCGGGATTATATGTGTTGGAGAAAGGATCATACCTCCTTTGTGGTTGGCTAGGGAAACCACCTATTGCGTTGACGTGTTACTGGTCATCATCTTGGAGCATGGGGCACATAGTTGTGGGATGCCTCGTGTGTGCATAAATCCCGCATACTCGAGCTCATTGGTTGCTCTTTGTAGCCATGTTCTTTACTAAATTGGTCAGTTTGGATATTTGACTCAAAAGTGGAGATACTTACCCCATTCACTCTCTGTGGGTTATCCCGGTTGGATCCAAATTATTAGGAGGTAGCTGGCATGATCGATACCAGCTCTCTTACCTGCTAAGGTGTCTTGTTCACTATGGCTCTACCATTTACCACATTCAACTATCTTTTTTCCGTGGGCAACAATCCTTCATAGAGATAGTGAATAAAGGATAGTTCTGAGATATCATGTTGTGGGCAACTTGCACACAGTCATTTGAACCTTTTCTAGTAATCATGTAAGCTACAGATTCTCTTTGGTGAATCCCACATATCTCCCTTCTAATACTAGCTGCCGATGATGCTGAGATGAACATATCTAATATGGCCTTCACCATCTCTATCCAGGTCGTGATTGACCTTGTGTATAAGTAAAACAACTAATCCTTAGCTGCATCATCCAAAGAGAAGAGGAATTCCCTCAACTTTATTTGTTCTTTGTATACTCTTTGTGGCTTCATGCATGAGTATACAACATGAAATTCCTTGAGGTGATTGTACGGGTTCTAATTCTCTAAACCTCTGAACTTGGGGTAGCGAGTGAATCAAGCTAGATTTTAGCTCGAAAGCTATGTCTAGGTCTGGGTAAGCAATACAGAAGGGCTGTTGGTTGGTAGGTGGTGTTGCCAACTCCCTCAAAGTGCGTTCTCGTTCCATACTTCCTATCCGGGATGAAGTAGATTGTGTACTATCTTGACATGCCACTCTTTGCTCTCAGGTCTACTTTTTCAGACTTTTGGCAGTCTTCTCAATCTCTGAGTCGTAAAAGGGTGGTCACTCATGATCTGATCTGGTCAAGAAAAGGTAAAATAATCAGATATATACTGTTTCCCTGACAACGGCACCAAAATTTGATGAGTGTTGAATCCACCAAAAATAAACTTCAATTAACCAATGAAATTAAATTGTAGTAGTAGTAAGAAGGGTCAATCAAATAGGGAGATGGGAACTGATTTTTTTCCTCGATCAATAGTTGAAACGTAAACAAGAAGCGGTTTAAAAGAGCTGGTTACACGAAAAACAAGATGAACAATAAATAAAATGATGTTGAATCAAACTTTGATTATAAGTTAAAATCTAAGCAATTGTAAAGAGGATTCCTATTTGATGAGATAGCCTACTCCAATAATGTATTTGATCATGGATGCAGGGATTAGTTTTCATTGAATTTTTGATAAATTAGTCATAGTTGTTAGAAATGTTCTAACAAATAATCTTTCCTTACTTTTAAACTAACCATGTTCAATAATTAACATTTTCACTGTCAAGCAATCCTGTGAACATCCTCAGGATTTAACTTACTAATGGCCTTAAAAATTAGAAGAACTTGATTCAAGTTGCTGGATTCATCTACGTAAACTAGTCAACTAGATTACTTACCTCCATAGTGCGACATTAATTGCTGCTAAGTGCCGGAGTCACTCAAATAATTACGAATTTGAATGATCCAGCCACTTACTTGCAGCCTCTACACGCATTCGACGAGCCCTGTTTAAATGGATTCGAGGCAATAAATATATATATAATTACAGGAAGCAAATAAATATTGAAAGTTGAATAAAACCTAAATTAAATCAATTCAATCTCATAAACACATAACTAGATTTCACCAAATCTAAACTAGAAAAAGAAAATAAGTCAGTCATTCATGGTGGCCTTTAACACAAACAAGTTATGGGGAAGTAAAGAGAAGAAAGATGAAGAAGATAAACTTTAGAAGCAGCTGAAGTTGCTATGTATGGAGCTGGAGAGAAGAGTTTCTCCCCCCATTGCTTTGGGCGTCGCCTCCTTTTTAAAGTTGTCCTGAGTCTAGGGTTTGTTTTCTCTTTTTTTTCCTTATGTTTTGATCCTCCTTCTTGATTTCAACATGTCTTCATTTATCCATAATGATCCCCTCCTGATTTTTGGCCCTTCGATCCCAATAGGGAAGATATCTCCTCATATTTCAAAATTCTCTCATTTCTTTTAAACGCAATGCAAGTTGCAGTGCAAGGCACATAAACAGGATGTTTCCTTTGTGCGCAACTTCCCTTTTTAAATTTAATTACTGCCTTAACCTTGGCTAAGGCATGTGGGGTTGTGGCTTGAGTCCCTTTCTACTAACTAGGACGTGAGCCTTGCCCAAGGTTTAACTCTGTTTTCCTACTTCTTCTGGAGTGCAAGCCTTGGGCAAAGATTGTGTACTGAAGCTTATGCACATTGCGGCTATGGGTTTTAGCCTTGCCCAAGGGTTAGCAATGTGACAGGTGGTAATTATGCAGCTCCTGACCTTATATCTTATGGTTCTTCTCTGCTTGGGGTTCTAACTTCTACCTATATCAAGATGGACAAAGAAAAATTAATTAGGCAATAAACAACTCATTTTAGGTACATAAAATACGTGACAAGGGTGTTGTTTTTACACCCTATTAGCTACTTTCCATACTTATTTTGTTTAAATGATAAAATAGTAGGCATTTCTTATCAGGTTTATGAATTACAATACATTTCCATCATTCCCTAACTTGATCAAAGAAGTAAGATTACGATCAAATTTTCTTGGCCACAATATATATCAAAAATGAAATTCATTATAACATATATATATATATATATTAAACAAATGAAACGTATATGCTTATTGAGAATTAAAAAAATGTCCTTACTTGAGTTTTACCATCTAATATGCTTTTCAATATAAAACCATTATAGACTTCCTCATTCTTTTCTCCTTTGCAGATATACATGAAAGAAGCATTTACATGCAAAAATGTATATAAAGAAAATAGTTATGTGATCTCATGTCTTTATTTTATATGAAGTTTATGTTTTAAATGAACATGATGGGCAGGGTAGAATTATAATTAATTAATCTAAGCAGATTTATTTTATTTATGAAAAGAAAGAAAACAATTTTATCATTAGTGTAGTAGATTTAGTAGTTGCATATATTTGATTGAAAGCCAAGATGCATAACTTTCTTCTTCTTTTCCTTCATTCATATGCCTTATTATGTATTTTAAATATTTTTCAGCACATATGATCTTTGATGGTATCGAATACACCAAAAATAAATTCTTATTTTCCAAAAATATTATATTGTAATAGTGGTAAAATAAGGTCGATTCCACAGGAAATTGAGGATTCCTTTTCTCTTTATGTGACCAGTATGAACATAATTAAAACAGGGGGTTTTCTTCTTTTGAATGGAATAAATGAAAAGAAGTATCTAATCTAAATAGATATAGACTTAAAGAAATAAAATCATTGATAATAATTGTAACTAATCAATTATACTAGCATTCCCAGTCAATGAAATAGCTATGCTCTAATTATGCAATTGATCACTGATGAAAAAATCAATTTTATTAAAATGCAGCAAATCAGTTCTAGTTTTCGAAAACGTTCCGACAACCAATCTTTCCTTAATTTTAAACCAGTCAAAAAATGTTCACTAACGAGTTCTCATTGATCAAACAATCATGGGAACATCCCTAGAATTTAATTTATTAGCAGCCTTAAGGACCAAAGGGACCTGGATCAAGTTGTCGAATTCATCTGTGTGAATCGGTCAATCAGATTGTCTAATCCTTTAACTCAAGATGAATCACCATTAGGTACTGCGTCGACTCAAATAATTACGGATTTAGGCTACTTTGAATGGTTGTATGTTGTTGTCTTACGCATCTAACAAGCCCTATTTAAACGATTATAAACAACAATGAATATACGTAGAGAAATAAACAAATACTTGCATTCAAAAAAAATCATAATCAACTCAATTCAATCTCATAATGCAAATTGGAGTTGTACTAAATCTGTTAACTAAGAAAAAGTTTAGCTACTCATGATGAGTTTAATACAGCACAAAGTTCTTTTTAAATAATGGAAAGACGAAGAAAAAGAGTGTAGAAAATTTTGAAGGTGTTGCAATGTGCGGCATGAGGAAGAAGATCCTTTTGTTTTCTATCGATGGTCTTTTTATAGCTGAAAAAAAGTAGGGTTTCCTTTGTTTTTCTTTGATTAGGATTCCTCCCAATGATTTTTGTACTTTGATTGCTTTCAAAAATTGTCTTCCCCTTGATTTTTGGTTGTCAATCCCAGTTACAGTAGGATTCTCTATTTTAAATCTCAAGAACGCGCCTTTTTCAAGCAAGTTGTCGCACATGACGTAAGCCTTGGCTAAGGCTTGGTTGAGTGTGAATTAGGCTTCCTTCTTGTTGTCTATGTGTTAGTTATGCGCAAGAGTTAACTGTACTTCTTCCTCTTACTAAGATGTAAGCCTTGACCGAGGCTTATTTGAGCGAACCCACGAGTTGTAATCCCACTAATACCTTAGCCTTTCTTGAGGCTTGAATGAGCGAGAACCAGAATCTAATGTTGGTTGCTGGGCCTAGGCCTTGGCCAAGGTTTATTCCTAGTATGATATCTTTTTCGCAAATTCTTTGCTGCGTTCCTTTATTTTGCCCCCGTTTTCTATCCTGTATCAAAGTGGATGGAATAACTTAAATTAGATAGTAATTATTCCAATTTAAGTACCTAAAACTTGACAATGAAGATGATGTTTTTACACACCAACAAACTCTCTATCTTGTGCTTGCCCTCAAGCACTTCACAATACAAATCTCTAATTCCCAACCCTTCACTTTCAACCAAACTATTCTCAGTAATTTCATTACATTTTGATCTATTACATCTTGGCTTTCAAATTAGGACAACCATCAATTAGGAGTTCATAGAATAGATTTTCATACAGCCACACAAATGAACAACTATTTTAACCAATATCTAGACACAACATGAGAGCTTTGTAAATTTTTGGCACAAAAGTTTTTCATTTAGAGAAACAGCCAATACTCAATAGAACAGTCACCAAACCTATCTAGATATAAAGATTCCATGCAATTGGTTCATGCTAAAAACAGAAAATTTATTTATAGCTAACATGAACACTTTTGCTTACTTGAATTGTCATTAACATTTTGAGATAAGGGCAAACATTTGTGATGAATGCACTCGGTTACTTATTTGGTCATAGTTTTAAGTGGGTACTAGCACTACTCAAAGTCATTCGACTTGAAATGTTACTAACCTTTTGATGTGAAGACAAACATTTATGATGAATGCACCCGATTACTCAGTTAGTCACAGTTTCAGGTGACTAGAGGAGTAGATTATTTGTGCTCTTTTTTCTCTTTGGTTTGTTTGTTTTTTTTTTTTTTTTTGAAGTCCTAGACATGTCATAGAATTCTAGACATACAAATCCAGACAAGTTTTAATGGAGTTCTTTCTAAGCATTAACATTCACTCAAAAATAAGGAATTTTTGATTTTTTTTATGATAATCTCCAAACAAATCATATTTAAGATACACAATCAAAGACAATTTTTTTATAGTGTGAAAGGAAGAAAGACAAGATATAATATGGTTGTAATTTTTAATTCGATTTTTGAAATATCACATTTGAGTTATTTCAAAATAATTGAAATAGTTGTGAAAAAGGTTGGGGTAAGAATTGCCGAAAGTGTATGTGGGTGTGATTTGGGCATGAATAAGAATGTGGGGTAGTGAGTGTTCAAAACATGGCTATCCTAAAAGCCTAAAGGTGCAGCATATATCTAAACTCGTACCTAAACTACCCCACGCTTAAATAACATATTGTCCTCAATGTGATGCAAGACATGCAATAAGCAATCGAGAAAATAAGCAAAAAAAAAAAAGATCCACACAAAATAAGAGAAAAATGAAAAACAAAAAAAGGGATAAAATACTCCCCAAAAGGCTCATTTGGTACGGGGTCGCAATGGTGGGCATCTTTTTTGGGTGAGTAACTAGGTCAGTACATCAACTTTTTTATTCAACTCTCGTGTTGATTGCTAGAGAAAATTCATACAGTCATCCAAACAATAGAATTGCATGAGGATGAAGTCCATGAATTCTTTCAACTCAGGTTGTGAAGGATTGGGAACTGTAGGATCTCATTGCTCCTTTTTGCTGAATATGCACTAGTCTCTTAAGACGGGTGAGCCGGGAGATGCAAAGTAGGGGGTGTCATCTTTGATCAATAGCAAACCCATCACATCCAAAGATCCTAAGTCTAGGGATGCTTGTGGGCATAAGACATGCAAGTCACAGTCTGTGGGGTCAAAGCCAGTGAGGCTAATAGCAAGCCGAGTGATGACAGATCCTAGGATTAGTAGTCAGTGAAAAGAGATGACACTGAAAAATTGGGTGGCCATCCAAAAGCCTAGGTTCACCCATCTCTTATGCACCATGCACCATAAGAAATACAGCTCTATTTTGGATAAGATATTTATTGCGTCCTTGCGACAGAAAATGAATAGGCTAAAAAGCGATGGATATACTTCCTACTCGATGCTCGTAAGTAGAGGTTTTTGAATTTTTTGGGGTCATAGATGTCAAGTGGGTTATTACAGAGCTCTTCAAAGACAGTGGCTGGGTTGAAATCTTTATTGAAATCACATAATTGGTGTTTGAGAAAAGGGCCAGAGAATCGTAGAGCATTTTGGAACTAAGTGAGTGAAAAGTTGAACTGTTGGCCCATCAACCAAAAAGAGACCACATTTGGTGTCCTTAGAGTGAAATCGGTACATTTGTGAAATTTAAAAGTGGAGTGGAATTCGTATACCAATTCCACGTATTTTAGTAGGGTGTTCTTAAAGTAAGGAGAGCAGCCAATGTTGCTGATTAGTTACAAAACTTCCTCTTTGATGTTAAGGGTTTCCAAGGTAGAGAGGTGACAGCACTTATTTGGCACTATTGAGAGTTTAGAGACTTCCCTATACCTTTTTTTCTCCAATTCTTCGTGGAATGTGAGGTGGCCACTCAGTTCAAACTCATTGTGTGGAAGCACATGCTTGCCCTTTTGGATTCATGTTCTTTTTCGTGTTTGAGCAACCTCAGCGTCATCGGTGGTGGATTCTTATGAGTGGGTTATTGCAATTCTAGTTGTTCGATGGTGTTGTTGGGTCCAAACTGTTGGCCATCTGACCCTTTTGGTGGGGACTCAGGGATGTCGATGATGGGATTGCTTTATGGATGGTCTCGCTTTCCATGGAGCTGCTCGTAGCATGAGGTGGTTTTGGCTATGTAGACTGGAGTGGTAGATTTGGTGCTCTCTGTGATGCTTGCACTGCCTCCATCACGGCATGTCGAGCGACAAAGGAGCGCCTAGGGTCACAGGACTTGCAAGCTTATCTCTTTTACCACATGGCTCTGGTGTTTACAGTTGTTCTTAGTTAGGAGTCTGAAGTTCGGGTTTAAAGATCGGGGAAGATTCAGAGAGGCTAGGACAAGGGTTCAGAGTCATTGTGGGGAGGGTGGTTGTGGGCAAGGTTTTAGGGTTTTCAATTATAAAATAGCTCTAGGTGTCATGTGCCTAGGCCAAGGCATAAATGAAATATTATTTTTTATATTCCCCTTGGGCAAGTCTTAGGTGATTGGGGATGGTGACTGGTGTGGCGTACCCTTGGGCAAGGCTTGGGTAAAACCCTCTTCTAAAAAATAAGCCTCGGGTAAGGTTAATGCAATTGACTGACTTTTATCCCTCACTAGTTCAACACATTAGCCTTGGGCAAGGTTTATAAAATATCTTGAGTGGGGTCAATATTCATTACCCTGGGGCAAGGCTTATGCGGCCCACTTTTGCTAAAAACATGGGCGACCAAGTGTAAGCCTTGGACAAAGGTTAGTTGGTGACCACAAAATTGTTGTTCAGGCATTACTGTTGGAACAACCGTTGGTCAAAGGTCATCACATTCGCATGAGCCTTGGGCAAAGGTGTTTCTCATTTCATTATTTCAATATGGGGTCCCATGATCCTTGATTGAGAGCTTAGTAGTCTTATGTTGGTCCCCTAATGGCTCTTGACGAGGAAGAAAACATAATTTAAAGTGGCATTATCAGTCGGTATCTAAAAAATAAACAATAAAAGAAAGAAGGAAAGAAATAGAAAAACGAAGAAACCAAATGGGTTACATCCCATTAAGCGCCCTTTTTTACATCTCCAAATGACTACATATATTGTATGTTTGCATGCCTAAGACAAAATTTACTCTTTATACTTACTGAACATGTGGAAAACTCACCAAATTCTAATATAACACTTTTTAGATCATGAGGATCTGGAGCCCGAACCGAATTAGCAAGGGACTTGAGTCAATATTTTTTATTCTATACTGAACTAGTATTTGCTATATTCTATTTTGACCCTAGATTTTGGAATGGATAGTGTAATCATTATTATAGTGTACGTATGTTGTTCATTGACTAACTCCCTGAGTTAATTAACAGACGACGATTGTAACCCCTCGGTGGGGAACAGGGGCGTCACAGATTTCACTAAATTTGAAATCATTGTGTGAAAAGTCACATACAGGATTTCATTATTTTTGAAATCATCAAGAAATAGTCACCCAAAGAAATCACAATGAAATTAAGAAAATGGATGAGAATTAGAATGGGAAAACTTTTTGAAACTATAACCAAAGAAATTGTAATAAAGTGAATGATAAAGAAAGTAAATAGGGATGAGGCCACTGCTATATCTAAAATAAGAAGGAAATAAAACTATTATCAAGTTAACAAAGAACATAGAAAAAGAGAATTTTCCATAAATAAAAAGTTAAAAAATGTAATAAGATAACTTGACCAAATCAAACAATAAAATGAATGTTACTACTTAAGCAAAGAACTATATTTAGTGTTACATCATATAGTAAATAAAGAACCAAGGAAAAGTAACATGGGTCTAAGAATCAATAGTGATGGGTTATGTAAGATTGTAGAATTTGTTTTGCTATCTATCACGCGTGGACAGCCACATGAGCGCGCAAGGAACCTGCACATCCAGGAAAAACATTCTTGCAAGCAAGCACGGGCCGCAAGCACGGGTGATGCAGGAGGGTATGGGGAGGATCGAATCAACTCCTATAATCCACTCAACGTTATGCAATACTAAAGCTTTAACCACCAAGATAAACCCCTTCCTCTAATTGAATCTATAATCCTAAAAGGAATGCAAAAACAAAGACTAGAAAAAAATAAACAAGGAAAGAAAAAATGTCACAAATTTACTAAT
>NW_019014472.1:321115-331721 GCF_000150535.2 Carica papaya
GTGAGGATCTATAGGGGTCCCCGTTACACGTGAACCATTCCTTTAACAAACTTAATTCCCAGGGTCGTCCCTGTACCCCGTCCGTTATGGGCGCTAAATAATAAAAACTTCAATACCCCGTCCGGCATGAGGGTGAAGCGGGCCATCCCCATACCCCGTCCGATATGAGCGCCAAAACATTGAAAGCCTCTATACCTCGTCCGGTATGAGACAACGTTCCAGGTAGGGTTCCCCATGGACCCAGTCCGTCCACCATCTCCTAGGATATCTAGTGAGGCTGTCAACTTATCCATTTATCAATTCACATACCTTTTCTATTTTTTTCCCTTAGTTTTCTGTTTCTCATATAAACATGAATACTTAAACAAGTAACGAGCATCCAACAAGGCAAACATATCATCGAATTCACAAAATCAAGCCATAATGAAGTAAACAGTGATTCATGCATTCAAAACCATAGAATAAATAAATCATATACCATACTGCATTTATACTGTAAAATAAATCAAACAGGAACTGACAGAGAAATGTGTCCAGTTCGGGCTCCATTAACAACCGTAATAATTATATATATCTATTTAATTCATACAAATACAGTTTTATCATTTATTAGACTTTAACCCCGTGATAGGAAATAGGGTGAGGGGTCCTTACCTGATTCGAAGTCGAAAATCGGATTTTTTTCACTGCGCCTACGGGCAGTCCCTGGGTTCTCTGAATTTTCTCTCGAGAACTGAAACGCACTTACGGTATCTACACATATTCCAAATAATTAAAAAATCAGACCCGAGGTCTATTTGGCAAATTTCAGAATTCCGGCAAGGCGGCTCCACCGTGCTCCGGCGACGGCGATCCGCCTCGGTTGGTCGTTTCCGGCCGAATTCGGCCAAACTTGCATTGGTTCCTGTGAGAAAACACCCTAGGGCTCTCGGTGGGCCGAAAAAACACTGAAAATCGAAACTTACCGGTGCGGGGCTCTCCGGTGCTGCGGCTCCTCCGGCTCGAGTCGCGATTTAATGTTTTGCTCCAATCAACCTATAGAAAAAGGAACGGTGGTCACAATTGTGAAAAAATTACATCGAACGGGAATCGGGAAGGGCCTCATCGGAGGCAAAAATCGAGAAAATTAGCGGTGGCGCTGTTGGGCTTCGGCAGCGTTTTCTGACCAATTGGCCGGTGTTTTGGCTCTGATTTGGTCACAGGTGGGTTTAGAATCGAATTCTGAGTCAATGGGAGAATTTTTACCTCGTTTGGCGGCCAGAAGTGCTCCGGTGCGGCGGCGGGTGGCGGCGGTCGGCTCCCCGGCGGCTGGGCTGTCTTCTTCAGCGAGGGCTCTGGCGGCTAGGGTTAGGGTTTGGGTGTAGATGAGATTATTTATAACATTCTACTTTTAATCTGAGCCGTCGATCGCGATTTAATCTGGACCGTCCGATCGCGATTAAAAAGGAAAGGAATTTGGGCCGTTCATCGCGATGCAATCTGAGCCGTCCGTGCATCCTTTTGACCTAGGCTGTTCGTGCGCGTAAGAACGGATCTCAGCCGTTCGATCGCGCGCACGCGGATCGCCCACGTGGCTCCCTTCCGCGTGGCCTTCTGCGTCAGTGTCTCTGCCACGCGGCGCGTTCTGATTGGCCGGGGCTGCTGACCGGGCAGCTGACGTGGTGCAATTTTTCTAAATTGCGTTTTGACCTCCGGTTTTCAAATTTTCTTTCAAAAATACCCCCATAACTCAAATTTTCACCCATTTTTTCCAAAATTGCTTTCAATTAAATTTTTAAAATAATTTTATCCCTTTTTTTTATTATTATTATTATTATTTCTATTTAATTAAATTAAACTAAATTAAAACCACATAAAAATTCATATATTCATATAAAAATTACACACAAAAAAAATCAAAATAAAATAATACTAATAATAATAATAATAATTAGGGTGTTATAAGTTCTACTAGTTTACTATTTTTAATTTTAATTCTATTTGAGAAATATTGTTTAAAATATTAATAAATAGCTTGTAATTTCACATATCGGGGCATGCAAGTGTGAATATGTTTTGAGAGTACATTCATTTTTCTAGTTGTGTGTTGCAATCAAATCCTTAGTTGTGATACTTAAGACTTCTTAGATGTTATGTCTAAAAAATCTTAGATGTGATGTTTAGGTTTTTCTCAATTTCTTAGTAAGCAAATTAATCCTAGTTTGTCCTACATCAATTTAGTATAGAATTAAAAGAATTCTACATCCTGGTTCCCCCAACTCTACACCCAAACAGCCCCAAACCCATTTGAAAAGAAAAAAAGGTAAAAAAACCTAAAATAGCAGCCAGCACTGTTCACCAATCATCTGCTGGAGGTAGTCGATACTGTCACCAGCACCAGCTCCAGGAAAGCCTGATCGACCGACCCCTGAAGGCCCGCAAAACTCCACCAAAACCGCCACACTTGCCAATGGAAACTCCCACAGCTGCTGCCTCTTGCAAACCTGCACTTTTGCAATGTCGACGATGGAAGTTCTCGGTTTAGCCAGACTTTTCTAAAGAAAATTTGAGCTTAAAAAATGATCACCTAAACTAAATGCTAAATTTGAGGCATATGAGACAACCACAAATACCGTATTAGAAGCAGTGCAAAACATTATCAAAGCTATCTTAGGAGAATTGAGACACTCACTCATAGCACAAGTGTGTCCACCAATTCAAAGTGTACAAGTTGAACAAGTTGCTGATAGAAAGCATAGTGAAGATATGTTGGAGATATTATCAAGAGAGTAAAGGTTGAAGCTCCTAATTTTGATGGAAGAAGAGATGACTTAATTCAATGAAAGAATACTTCAACTGGTATGGCATGTTAGATGCTCGAAGAGTTTGATTTGCCCAGATGAAGTTGGTTGGACTTGCAAAAATATGGTGGTACACTATTGATGAAAAGATAATAAGGACATAACCAACAATTGAAACATGGGATAAGATGAAAACTATTCTTTGTGAAAAGTATCTACCTCCTAACTAATTGACAAATTCCATGACCGAGCTTACACTTTAGTCCAGGATAACATGTCATTAATTGAGTGCTCGTATATGTTTGAAGAATTAAAGATTCACAGTCAATTAATTGAAGATGATAGTCAAGCAGCATCACGATTCAAGGTAGGATTAAGACGTCATACTAAAAAAGAGTTGATTTGACAACCTCCTGCAACTATACTACAAACTTACCAAGCGACCCTTGATGTGGAAGAATATTTGAAAGACCCAATTCCAAGAAACATTGTGGAATCTGCTCCTAAAGATAAAATTAAATCAAAAGGTGAGCTGAAGAATGAATTAACATCAAAATTTAAAACTCGTGAAGGTAAGGAAGTTGTGTACTTTAGATGTGGACAAAGTGAGCACATAAGTTCTGAATGCCCAATTAAGAATCTTGCACGTTGAAATAAAAGAAAAGGAGGTGCAAGAAAGAGATGACGTGTATGTATCTCATGATAATGATGATTTAGCTCCTTGTGAACAAGTACCTCTTTTTTGTTAAGGTGCATATTGTTAGACCCCAAATGAAAGAGCAAGAAGGTTCACTATGTCTTCCTATTGCTCAAGATCTTTCCCCCAAATGAAAGAGCAAGAAGGTTCACTATGTCTTCCTATTGCTCAAGATCTTTCCCAAGAGTCAAACTCTATGCATGGGCTAGAAGAACCGTTATGTCTTTCTATTGCTCAATATCTTTCCCAAGAGTCAACTCTATGCATGGGCAAGAAGAATCGTTATGTCATTCTATTGCTCAATATCTTTCCCAAGAGTCAACTATATGAAAGTTCCATGCAATAAAGGATTTAGCATACCATTTGGTCAATATGTTGATTTCATCCTCCCTCCAAGATTTTAAACTCCTAAACAATGTGTGTTTCTACTATTTTAGGTATTAGCAAGGACAACCAAACGCAAAGATTGCTAAGTTTTCATGGAGAAGCTCGAAGGTCAAGGTTTGCGTCATTTGCCATTTCAAAACTCAGATACGAGTTTTCTCCAATTAGAGGAGAATGATGCATAATAAAATAACACTAGATTTCCTGAATAAATTAGAAATTATATTTATATTAAATGTAAAACATTTATAGTATTTAGGAGTCTATTATTATATTATTTACAAGTATTATTATATTTTTAGTAATTTAAGATTTCTTTTATTATTAGTGTTCATAATAATATTAGTATTAGTATTAGTATTAGTTTCTTAATCTTGTTAGGTTTAATATTCTTAATTTTGTTAGTGTACTATTTTTTATTTTAATCATATTTATGAAAGATTACTTAGAAATTATTATGAATAACATATAATTTCATTTATTGGGGCATTCAAGTATTCAATAATAGTATTTTGAGAGTTTCTCCCTTTTTTTGATTGTATGATGCAATTAAACCATTAATTTGATGCTTAAGACTTCTAGATGTGATGTCTAAGAAATTTTAGGTGTAATGTTTAGATTTTTCCTCAATTTTTTAGTAGATAAATTAACCCTAACTTGTCCTACATCTTGACCATTCTGTCCTGAAACGACTTACACCTAGGGTTATTGCCAAACGGATGCCAAGATATGAAATAGAGCAAGAGTTGGTATTAATAATAACCAGCCCACATTTTGCTATCTTAATGTGAAGCTCGAGCATTAGTTGAGCACCTTGACCGACGTAAGTGCAATAGAGATAGATCTATTGTCATGAGATATAAAAAGGATTATATCGTCTGCAAATTGGAGGTGGGACACTCTATCATTCCCAACAGTAAACCTTTCAATTTCTCCTTTTACAGATCCTCTTGTAAGTATCCTACTTAAACCATCCACTATGAAAGTGTAGGGAAAAGGAGATAATGAATCACCTATTCTAATCTCCTGAGTACTCGAAAACAACTGCTGGATTTTTCCATTCATTAACACCACAAGAGAGACAGAGGAGATTCACTCTCTCATCCATGTTCTCCATTTACGTCAAAAACCCATGCAGTCCATCACTGAGTCCAGAAAGCACCAATTCGTACTATCATAAGCTTTTTCAAAATCTAATTTTAGGACTAAACCTTCTTGCTTTGCCGTTTGCAAATATTCCATAGATTCATTAGCAATAAGGGATTTGTGTGATATTTGTCTCTCACCCACAAAGACATTCTGATATGGTGAAATAGTATCATGCAAAACTTCAGTAATGCATAAAGATGACACTTTTAGTTACGATTTTTTCGACATTAGTAACTGCACTGATAGGGCATAACTAGATATCGTTGATGGTCAAAACCCTTGATTGCATGAATTGTCCTACCTACCAATTAAATAGTTCTCAAGTTGCTCTCTTGTTCTCACCCTCTCCCCCAGTTTTTATTCATATGTTTAATCTCTTTCTTACCAAACCAGTCTCTAGTGATGCTGGTCTAGATCCAACTACAACTTGCTGTTTGTCACTATTCTATCTCCTTTCAGTTCTTTAGTTTTTCCAACCAAACAAGATGATAGGATAACCAAATACAATTCAGAAAAAATGAGGGAAATGTATATTTGTTCTATTGATAAGTTAGGTAGCAATAATTCTCTTTAATCTGCATAAGAGATTTTGTAAAAGGTTGTTGGAGAAATGTCCTGGGTAAAGGGGAATCAAGAGAGATCACAAGTGGTTTTCAATGTGGAAAGAAAAGCATTTACAATCTGGAGAGGCGATGAATTGGGGAATATGACAATTCCAGAGCAGTGGAACAGAGACAAGTTGATACTTCACGTTGGGTTGCAAGAGACAGAATGCCTGCGAAATTGCCTTGTATCTTTAGCTAAAGGCCTCATATACAGTCTGGTCTGCAGGACTGATTGGGGGATGGTTTTGAGAGGGGGGGGGGGGGGGGGCGGTGACAATGCTCAACAGAAACACGCAGGGGAGGTACATGGAGATCATACAGTTTAAAGGGGAGGCTTTATCTTCTAAAATTTGCATCTCGGAGGTCATGTCATGGACAAGGTGGTTGAAAACATATGAGGCACTTCTCGCAGTGGTCACAGGTAATCAAGGAGAACTCTAGTCACAACAAGACAATTCGACAACTAACTTGCATAAAAAAACATGAAGGAATATCCCACGGAAATATCTCCTGAAATACTTGCAAATGAGACCTATCAGTGATAAGGATACAGAACAGAGGGTTGATGACAACACAACACAGAAGAGGTTCGACAGCATGCAGGATTCAATTTTCAAAAGGGCTAAAATCGTGCCACATAATCTGCTGTGTCGCTGTAATTGCTCGGATTTGATGACGGAGGAAATTGAGGAGATAAAAACATGGCAATTGAAGAATACCTGTTATGCATAATGGTGGACAAGCAGGGAAATTGCTGGGTGAAGTTGAGCTTTAAGCAGCTCAGCAACATACTCCTAATGTAACTACAGAGACAATTTCTTGGGGCCTGGGCCCTCAATCCAGCCCAGCTGTGTGGGGACTAACCTAAACTCACCTCACCAGGGCCTATTATTCAAGGCTCGGTAAACGATTGAACAGACGGAGGCCCAGAAACATTGGCTTCAACACTAGCTCGTCAATAAAGCTTCAAACAGAGGCTGATGCTAGGTCCTGAGTTGCTGACCCCGACTAATAGCACGAACAGAGAGACTTCGGTGCCAAACAGAGGATACCAGCGAGTTGAAGTCCACTATTGTGTGGGACCAGAAGAACCTGCAGGCTAAAGTAGATCCCTCTCTGTTAAACCTGATGGAGAGATGATGGAGAATGCAAATAAAACCCGATCAAACAAAGAGATAAGTAAATTAAGGAACTGGGTGGAAGAACAGATTAATGAGTTGAAGGTAGCGTGTAATCAGAAACGAACAGATGCACTTACCTTTGGAGGTATACATTAATACATCCACAAAGGGGATCATGACGAGGAGGAAAGCGATTGATCATCTTTTTGACTCCATTTAGGTTGTTGAAGAAGAAACTTTTGACCAGCTCTCTGATAATGAAGAATGTTGTGTGAAAATCCTGAATGAGGTAAGGAAGGAACAACAATTCTTGCTCAGTGACAATGTTAAGAAAGAACAAGGTAAGGAGCGGAGCAGATCCAAGTCTTGGGTGACATGCAGGAGGGTGACAGTATAAGCAAAGGGAAATCGCTGATGAGGGAAAAGGAATTGGACAGAAACTCTATTGGGAATCCTATAAAACTTCCTGCTAAAAACTCCCATCCTATCCTAGACCTCTAAACTCATTGTTTTTCTTTGTGATGCAAGGAAGAAGGTGAACAGCATACATTCTGGCAGAGGTATTTTAAGCCTTCCTGACCAAACTATAGATGTGAGAAATCTTGATATACCAAAGAAGAATGGGATAACAAAAGAAAAAGCCATTGCCATCAACCCAATAATGATAGGCAATAAACAGGAAACCCCATTCACCCTCATGGATAAACTAGATGTCAGAGTTGCTGAGGAGAGTGGAGAGGAATTAAGATTAGTATTATCATCAAAAACTCATGTTCATAGGAAAAAAAGCTACTGAACCAGGGATTAGAAAAGTGACCCAGAAAACATGTAATAGGGAGGGAACAATCAAGAGGGAAGGAGAGAATAATAAATGAAGATAATCTCCTGGAATGTTAATGTGTTAGGAAGCAAGACTAAAAGGAAGAAGATTAAAGAGATGCTAGGGACTGCTAACATGGTTTTGGTAATGATTCAAGAAACTAAAGTGTTTTCTATCTACTAGATTTAGCGAGACACTTCACCTCACTATTTCCAGTGATTAGAGTGCTTTTGTGGGTGGCTGACAAATTTTAGATGTCTCTTTAGTAGCCAATGAAGTAGTGGAATGTACAAAGAGGACAAAAGACAAAGGTTTGGTTCTTAGGCTTACGATCAAGTGAATTGGAGATTCTTAGGTAGAATTTTGAAGAAAAAGGGATTTGGGACTAGGTGGAGAAGGTGGATACGATGATGCTTGTCTTCTAGTTGGTTTACTGTGATTGTGTTTATAGGAAACCACAAGATTGTATTAAGTCTTCTAGGGGCTTGAGGCAAGGAGACCCATTTTTCCTTTTCTATTTACATTAGTTGTGGATGTACTGAGTAGAATGATATTGCAGCCAGAGAGCAGGGGATGCGTGAAGGGCTTAAAGGTCGGCAAGGTATGTATAGAAGTTTCATATCTCCAATTTATTGATGATACCAATCCTATTCCTAGACCATGATAATCAGTCTCTTCTTGGTGTTTTAACTCTAATCCAGGTTTTTGAGATTAGATAGTGAGAGAGATTGGTTGCTACAAATTAGAGCAACCTATTATCTATCTTGGAATTTCCTTTGGTGGTAACCCAAAGAGTATTTCTTTTTGGGAAAAGGTAGAGAGCAACATAGTTAAGAGGCTTGAGAGTTGAAAGGGGGATCTTTTCACCTTGGGGATATACCTTAATCCAGGCTTGCCTTTCTAGCATTCTATTATACTATTTAACTCTGTTTAGGATTCCTGTTAGGGTGGTAGAGAGGATTGAGGGACACATGAGAAGGTTTCTTTGGTCTAGGGTAGGTGAGGATGACAAGGATCATTTAGTTAATTGGAAGGTATGTTATAAATCTAAGAATTCAAGAGGGCTGGGGATAGAGAATCTTTGATTAAAAAAATCTATCATTATTGGCTATATGGCTTTAGCGATTTCAAAGGAAATTGGACTTTGTGGGACAGGGTGATCAGAAATGATACAAACCAGGGGTATATTAAACGCGAGACCTAATATCTTTACGCTTGGAAGCAACTCCTTGGAAAGATAAATCAGATTTACCAAGTTCTTAATCCAATTCAATTCATGAAAGAGAACTTTGGAATAAGTCCGCAACCCAAATTCAACCCTTGAAAAGAACCTTGAAATAAACTACTCACAAAATAACTAACTTTGGTCGTAGGAACCCTTATTCAAATAAGAATCAGAACAAGAGAAAAACTTCTCTTAAGAAACCTTGCATTAAGCAAATTCATATATTAACTTGTTTGTCTTTATAAAAGAAAATACTACCTATTTATAGTCGGAACAATCTTGCAAAATAAGTTTTAAGATTTTTAAAAGTCACAACTCTTCATATTACTAAGTAAATGTTTCTATTTAATAAGAAAAGTAAAAGTTTAGATGCAATCAATGAAGACAATTAGATTCAATGTATTTAAGTCAGAATTCGTTTTGAAATTTACGAACCAATTATCTATTTGATAAAATCCAAATTTGAACTGGGTTTTTCAAAAAAGTTGTAGGCTCAAATGTGTAGGTAAGTTTAGACTTTTGAATTACCTAATTTGGACATCAGAAGCCCAAATTATGGCCCATCCAAGCAAACTAATTCATATTGGGCTGGTGTAACTTCCACTTGAGTTAACGTGACCAAGTTTTGATCTATGTTATTCAGCCCAAGCCCGATACATGCTTCCTTGTTGCATTCTTGAATTTTTTCAATGTCATTCCACGAGTCTTGTATTATCCCGTTTAATGCGTTCTTGAATTTCTTCAACCTCGCTCTTGTAATTGGATCATTAGGTAGCTGAATTGGATCAATATTCTTCTATCCTGCCTTATTTGCATCAAGGAACATCCATGGGAGCTTGGGGGATGTTTAGAATGTCTATACTAGAACATAATGTTTCTTGTTACCATAGCCTTTGGAAACAATACCACAAGCTTACCCTATTTTTCTTCCTGTGCATGCTTTCAAGTTGGAAATGGTTCTGCTCTGAAAATCTGGGAGGATCAATGGTTAAACAGTCAACCATTATCCATCTAATTGCTCAGATTATACAACCTTTCCTCTATACATCAAGCCCCAGTTTCTCAATTTTTGACTCACAATGGGAACGAAACAGCATGAAACTTCCACTTTCCCCTTAACCTCTCTGATGGGGAGACTCTAGATATGTTATCCTTATTGGACGTGTTGACACCTATTACTCCATCCTCACAACCTAATGGTAGACTTTGGAAATTGGAATCTTCCGATTTTTTGATTTGTAAATTCCTTTTTGATCATCTCACCACTCCATCTACACAGCCCTCTCCCAACAATACCTCCCCCTCTGCACGTAAGGATTATATTGCCAAGGGTTTTTGAGACATTTTTGTTCCTTCTAAGGTGAAGCTCTTTGTTTGCATTGCTACTTATCGAAAGCTCAACACCAATAATCTCTTTCAAATCCACCATCCTTTTTGTTTCCTTTCTTCGGATATTCATGTGATGTGTTTTAATGGTGGAGAAACACATGAACATTTGTTTCTCCACTGTCAGGTGGCTTGGAAACTGTGGACTGATATTTTTAATATGTTTTGCCTTGTTTGGTGGTGCCCCCTACTGTGGAGAGTTTCTTTCTACCTTTTTGGATGGGAATGGACTGATGAAGAATGCCCAATGCTTGTGTCAGGGAGTCTTACTTGCTGGCTTATGGTGTATTTGGCTCGCTGGCAATTCAAGAATCTTCAATAACAGAATTACCGACTTTTCTGAGCTATGCGTTAGGGCAATTTTTTTTGCATCTTTATTGACTAAAAGGTACGAATGCTACCAGGGACTTTCTATCTCTGATCTTCGACAAAAGTGGGA
>NW_019014473.1:6443-24741 GCF_000150535.2 Carica papaya
AGGGTACTTACTTTTATGGTCACTGGCACATGCGGAAGGATCCGTCCTCGTCTGGCGAACAAGACAGATGCACCCCAAGGGGAATGACTAAGGTGGATGAACCTCAGTCCTTGTAGTTCGAAAAGTTGGTGCTCGATTCTGTAAGTTCTGCACAACTCATATGATATGGGGGTCTCAAAATTGGTTGGGTACGGGGAATCAAGTTAATTGAGAACTTTATCTCCCATTCGGGAGGTAGGCCTGGTAGCTCATCTAGAAAGATGTCCGAAAAATTGCATATAATAGGGATCGAAAAAATTATCGAGTCACATTCCATGTTCCTGTCCAATACAAGGTGAGCAAAGTAATGAAAACTTTCAAAAGAAAACACTTCTTTATTTATTTTACATAATTTCTACAGAACAAAACAAGTCTACTGCCTAGGTGAACGCAGTTTTACAATTTTAGTCTCACAATCAATAATTGTCCGATATATTTCTAACCAGTCCATACCTAAAATTACATTAAACCTTAAAAAGTCTGATAGTATTAGATTTACAGTGAGTTCTTTCCTTGAGGTATTTACTTTACAATTTTTATACACATAAAAGGCTTCTAATAGTCCCCTAGAGGGTGTCTCTACAACTAAAATCTTTCCTAGAGATTCCAGCTTAAAGTCTAATTTATAAGCAAAATTACAAGATACAAAAGAGTGAATGACACCTGTATCAATCAAAGCACGTGCGGTAGAATTATTAACTAAAAACATACCCTAAATGATAGAAGGAGTGGTGGGGACACCAGGCTCATCCAGGTGGTAAACACGTCCCTTGGAAATTGGTCTAGCGAGGTCCTTGGGCCTCATTAAGCAATCCTTTACCAAATGTTGTGTACTCCCACACTTGTAACAGGAATGGTTCAGATGTTGACAAGGCTGGTCACCATGGTCGCGACCATAATGTCAACAAAGGGGAGAAGTCCGAATAGGATCTCTAGTAAGAGGGGGCAAAGCAGTAGGAGTTGGAACAACACGGGGTCTCTTATCTGAGTGGTTAGGGCTAGGGACAAGAATTGTCCTCTTCTACTACGGAAGTGGGTGATGCCTTGGTTATGGGTCGAAATAAGATCTTCAGCCAATTGTGCATTCTCTAGCACCTCACCGTAAGAACTGGGCTTGGACATGGCAGTCCGATCAAAAATATATGGGTGAAGACCTTTCAAGAACTTTTGGGCCTTACGAGCTTCAGTGGATACCAACAGTGGAGCAAATCTTGACAATTGAATAAATTTAGCTACATACTGGCTAACAATCAGGTTCCCTTGTCAGAGTTCTATAAACTCCTCTTTCTTTTTATCTTGTATATAAATTGGGAAGAAATTCCCATAGAAGGCATCCATAAATATTTCTCAGGTGGTGGGAGTCTGCAGTAAATCCTTCTTCACTCGCCACCAGTGAACTGCTTCTCCAATAAACATAAAAATAGCCAATGAAACCTTCTACTCTTCTACACTTCCAGTATTATAAAGAGCTTCTCTATCTCTTGGATCTAGGCTTCAGCAACCATGGGGTTGGGACCGCCATCAAAGTGAGGAGGGTTTAGCCTCTTAAACTCTACAATGTGCTGGGATATACAAAAATCAAGAGGGCGACACTCAGGAGGTGGGAGAGGCTTACCGTTGTTGGTCTGATTGTACATGACAGCTGCTGTCAAACCCTAAATGGCTTAAAATAACTTGGTAAATTCAGCCCTGGTTAGTGTGTCATGGGCCTCGGTTCTCTCTATTGATGGTCTCCCCAGTGTCATTTCCTATAAAATGAAAGGGAGACAATAAGTAGGGATTTCAAAGAAGTTTCTAAATAAGGTTTCTAGAAAAAAGTTTCCTATACTCTATGACTAACTCTAGATTGGCCTCGGAGTAAGGGATTTGTTTCGTGGATTCTGCTCTGATACCACTTGTGACATCCCCAATTTTGATTGCATCATAAGGGTGTTAGATACTGATAAAGAATACAAGTACATTTAAAAAGAATATATGCAGAGGAAATTTTAGTACAAAATCGCTTACAAAATATATGAGTTGCCAATTAGATATACAATTGAGGCTAGAAGTGGTAAAAAATTACAAATTATAAATTACAAATTATAAAAGGAAAGCTACTTCTTCCATCATGTAAATGGACTCATCAAAGTGCAGGACAAAACATGCACTCGTCAACAATCATGGATCCAAGGGATCCAGGCAAGCTTTAAGAGGTAACTCAGCGGATAACTCATTGCAATCATCCCCTTCGATGTCATCTGGGAGGGCCCAACATAGAAAGGGTGAGTTATATGAAACTCAGTAAGGCATACAGTGTTAAATTGACATAAATAAGAATTAAAAGTATAAGTGTTTAAGAAATACCTTTTTCCACTTATCATTTGTAATATCCATGGGAGTAGGATTAATATAAGAAAAACATTTATTTTGAAGTAACAAAATCATCAAGACAATGTAATAATACATATAACTCATCAAGAGAGAAAATAAAAAAAATCAATATAATTATAGTTATTAAGTCTTTACAATACTCCACGCGAAACCCGTTACGACTTTTTATCTATTGGCTAATACGGACTCCCAACTACCATTGTGGTGACACTATCAGCAACTTATGGCTTAGTCAACCACAACAGATTTAAGGCTCGCTACACCATAGCTGATTTGCGGCTCGCCACACCATAATAGATTTACGGCTCACTACACCATAGCGCGATCTATGATCACGACTATACCAACCATTATGGTCCTAAAGACTATGATCATGGTCGTACTTTACTACAATGGTCCTAAGATTTCCTACGCACTTTCACACTGTCATCCATAAGGAGTGGTCATCTCACATCTTTTCAAATAAGGTCGGGACAACAGAAGTAGATAAAATAGTCTTAACGGATTAATTTATGTGTCATGTATCCATTCATGTTTTCATGCCATGTCAACAAATTCACATAATCCCTTCTTGTTTCAATTGCATTTCAATTCTTGTCCATGAAATAACAATTTAAGCTTTTACAAAATCCACGTATTTAAAACATCGTTATAATTAATAACTCATCATAGCCTCAAATTATTTCAGAAGTCATGCAATAAAATCAATATTCACTTTTATATTTTTCTAGAAATGTCTCTTAGAATGTGCAAGAAAATACTGAATCTCTTATCGATTACCGATGATCTTTATAAGCTAGCTCCCTCTTTTTCTTCTCTTTTCTTCTTTTTCTCTCTAACTTTCTCTCTCTTTCTCTCTCTGTCTCTAGAATTTTGGTCTTGATGGCGAAAATGAGTAACGAAGAAGGGTGGAGAAGGTCCTTATTTATAGAAAAAGAGGACTGTCAAATTTGCAACAAGTGTCCTAAATCCATGAGGAGAGATAAAATGATGACATCATCATTGCTTCATCCAGTCAATAGGCTAAGGAGGCACGAACCCCAAGAGGGTAGTGTGTAAGGCTCGAGGTGCCGCATGCGCTGTCTAAGTTTACCACACAGTAGGCTAGGCCTAGCATACGTGCAAGCTACTCTATGCGCTTGGACGACACGCTAACTCATGCCCAGGGTGGGGTCCTTGCGCGGGTAGGCCGTCCTACGTTGTTGCGTCGCACAGGCGCGCGCGAGATCTGTGTGTTGGGCTTGCGCTGAGCTGCGCCCCCAACGTGTACGTCTGCGCGCAAACTAGGCACATCATGGTGCCCTTGCCGATATGACATTCACACAAGCTGGCCTGGTGCTCGTATGCTGGGCGTACGTCGCGCGGGCTAGCTTTACTGTGACATTCCACTCCCCCTTTTTTTAATGTCTTTAATAGCATAAAATAAAATAATACAATAAAATTTTCAATAATATCTGAAAATAAGGAAAAATAATAGAAATTTAAAATAAAATAACATAAAATAATACTACACAATAGAAATTTAATGGCTAAAGGCCCGAATAAAATGCAGTTTTAATACCACATGAAGCATAAAGGTGTGGGGTGCTACCTTATATGAAGGCCTCGACATTAGGTTGTTATACATCACTTTAAAATTAATCAAATTTAAGAATTATTTTGCTTTTAGTATACTAATTATGAGTGCTCTTTAGAGAGGTTCTTCAATTGTCTCGTTGAGTTAGAAATTGGATCTACTTATCAAGGTAAGCTCATGGAATCTTTTTAATTTAGAATTTCTTAATTCCTAGTTACCTTAGTTTGCCTTCATATTGTTGATTATGGGTTAAATAAGGAGGGTTTACTTAGGGGTTTAAGTTTATGCATATTGATGTTACATGCAAGGTTTTAGATTGCAATGTTGATTCCAAGTTCTGCATCATTCACACCTCCACCTTTAAGGCCTTCTTAGTTTAGCCCAAGATGTCTTTCTTTATGGATCAATCCTTTACATAAACTTGAAAGTCTTTCTTGACTTTATTGGCGAATGATCTTGTCCTTGCTCCAGTTGACATAGTGGTACTCCATTCATATAGCCATTTGCACCTTAAACTGGATCCATCCTAGACTTCTCTTTATGTGGACTTTGCTCAAGTTGAATTCAATTTTGATTTCCACTTATTTGGACCTTGCCAACGTTTATCATTCATGAGGCTTAAGCAGTGACCCCTTAAGCTCATGAGGTCATGAGCTCCATCTTGAGTTGTGTCTTGCTCTCCACTAATGTGGTTGAGACCTTTTAAACTCACATAGGGTAACAATTATCTGTGTGCTACCATATATCTTTCTCTAATAAAATCTTTTGCTCTTATGATTTGTTCACTGATAAATATATTCTCTAATTTTAATGAAAGAAATATTCTCAGTAATTGTATTTTGAAAGAAATTATAATTCTATTTCCTAAATTATTATTATTTTAAATGAATAGAATAATAATAAAATAAAGTATACATTTATATATATGGGTATGTATAAATAAACATATGTATAAATTCATTTAGTTTTTATAGATGTAGGTATGTATTAGTAAACATATGTATAATACATAAATGAATAAATATATATGTATAAATATATAAACATAGGAATAAATATATAGCTTTTTGTATGTGTATATATATGTAATTATATATGTATAATATAAATATAAACCAAACACCAACTAACACCATAATTATGGCCATAACTGAGCCACATGGTGGGCTGTTGTGAGGACCGGCTAGGTGTCAAAAACAAATGGGCTTCCCGTGCTAACCTTGGTCGACCACTGAAAGCACCAATTGTTGTGATGTCGTGCCTACATGTGGAGGGTCGAATGATGGGCTAAATTTAGTTAAGAGCTTTTTTCTCTTTGTTAGGATCCGTAGATCTCAAGGTATCCCCACAAAGAACCCAAAGTATCTTAATGGAGCATAATCGAGTCAACAACACATGCACACCTACATAATCGATCTCACTTATCCACCTCTAAACAAAATCGGTCTTACTTATTCACCTCCAACTGAAGAACCGCTCCACTCCACACAGCAACACCCCACAACGGAAGTGACCCACGATCTTTATCCTTTATTTTTCATGTCGTAAATATAGGAATTTACCATTATCTTGTAATCTCTTGTTGGCTATTTAAAGCCTAGAACTTTAGATGGAAAGTAAGTAAAATTTAAATCAAATTCTGGTTTCTTTCTCACCTCAAGCAAAAATTATTTTCTTATTTTCTTCAAGCCTTGATTAGGACCAAACATTGGTATCAGAGCCAAGTTACTATGACGACAAACAAGGAGCGGATTGAGAATTTGGAGGCTGGCCTTAGAGGAGTGCAAGATCATTTAAGTTGAATGGAAACCAGAATGGTCAACCAATTTCGGGCAGTTGAAGAATCCATTTAATGACTCACTAACTCCATCGCATCTGGTAGAGAAAGCTCTAGTAGCCACCATCCCCTTCGTCCCAGCCTGCCTCCTACAAACCATGACGCAAATCAACAACCTGAAGAGAACAGTTGCAACCCATTCTATTACAAATTCGCCAAGCTGGTGTTCCCGATCTTTGCCAAGGGTGACCCGACTGAATGGTTGTGCCGGAGTGGTCAATTATTCTCTTATCAAGGCAATACTGAGCAACACAAAGTGTCTCTTGTCGCCTACCACTTCGAAGGGTAGTCCTTAGTCAATAAGGGAAAATAGCCTGCTTAAGCAGAGCTTTAGGAGTTACTAAACACTCCTGGTCCACTTATGCCAAGAAAATGTTGGTTGTTGTTATTGTAGTACAAACTTGGAGACCATATCTGATAGGCAGGAAATTTTTTATTCAGATAGACCAGCGCAGTCTCAAATACCTACTCGAACAACGGATCACCACTTCAGAACAATAGAAATGGGTTTCTAAATTGGGTACGATTATGAGATCACGTATAAGCCAGGCAAAGAAAATGCGGCGGTAGATGCCCTCTCCAGACAAGTTACAGGGTTATCCCTAGATGCCCTATTCGTCCACCAGAATTAGATTTGGGATGACATCAAGAAAGAAATAGAGACACACCTTTATATGCGGACGCTTAGTAAACTGGCAGAAGAGCAAAAGGGTGGGCCTTATACTGCAAGAAATGGATTGATTTATTATAAGCATAGAGTAATCCTACCCCCTCAGTCTTATCTGATACCACGATTCATACAGGCTTACCATTATTCACCATTAGGGGGACATTCTAGAATCCTCTACACCTACAAAAGATTGATGCAGCAATTTCACTGGCCATCTATGAAAAAGGTAGTCCAAGAGTATGTGTCCATTTGTGAAACCTATCAGAGAGTAAAAACAGAGACACTAGTACTTGCTCATTCCATGTCAAGTTTAGGAAGACACTACGATAGATTTTATAGAAGGCTTACCCATCTCTAGTGACAAGAGCACCATTCTGGTAGTAGTCGACTGCCTCAGTAAGTTTGCACACTTCCTGGCACTAGCTCACCCCTACACCAGGAAAGCACCCTCCTGTCTTTCAGTCGAAATCACAACAGTGGTACATTGGAATAGATGATTTCACTCGAACTATCAAGCGACAAAGAAGTCAAGGTTGAAGTGGCTAAGAAATTTATCAACGGAATAGTTAAGCTACATGGGATGCCCCACACCATAGTTAGTGACCGAGATCCGATATTCATCAGTCATTTTTGGAAGGAATTTTTCAAAATGTCAGGGACAGAACTAAAAATGAGCTCAGTTTACCACCCTAGAGGGATGAACAATCTGAAGTAGTCAACTGATATCTTGAGCAGTACTTGAGGTGTTTAGGTCACAACGACCTAATAAATGGAGCTCCATGCTTTCATGGGCAGAATTTTGGTACAACACTACTTATCACTTCGCCGTCAAAATGACTCCCTTTCAAGCTCTTTATGGGCGACCGCCCCCCGCCATACCATATCATCACTCAGGTATGACTTCAATCAACAAAGTATATCAATAGTTATTGGGCCAAAATGAATTACTACAACAATTGAAAGCCAATTGCCATGCCGCCCAGAATAGCATGCAATATTACACCAACACCAAGAGATGCCACTTGGAATTCTAGGAAGGAGATTGGGTCTTCCTCAAGCAACAACCATATCGCCAACAGACTCTCTTTCGTAGGACCCTTCAAAAATTGGCTTGTCAGTACTATAGACCTTACCAAGTTGAGCAACGCATCAGTCCTGTCGACTATAAACTCAAACTACCAACAGAAGCTTGTATCCACCTAGTTTTCCATGTGTCCTTACTCAAAAAGAAAATAGGCGAATCAGTTTTCACCATCAAGGATCTTCCCACTACGACCAAAGAAGGTACTGTCTTACTCCATCCACGATAAATCCTGAACACACATTGGCTGAAGAAAGGTAGTAAATTTGTAGAACAAAGCTTGGTTCAATGGAAAAATCTACCCGTTAAAGATGCCACATGGGAGAACACTACCGACATCATCACTTAATTTCCTAACCTTGAAGACAAGGTTGCTCTAAAAAGAGGGAGTGATGTTAGGATCCGTAGATCCCAATGTATCCCCACAAAGAACCTAAAGTATCTTGATGGAGCATGACCGGGTCAGCAGCACGTGCACACTTACAGAATTTGTCTCACTTATCCACCTCCAACTAAAGAACCACTCCACTCAACAGCAGCAACTCCCCACAACACTCCACTCCAAAGCAGCAACTCTCCACAATAAAAGTGACCCACGATCTTTATCCTTTATTTTTCATGTCGTAAATATAGGAATTTGCCATTATCTTATAATCTCTTGTTGGCTATTTAAATCAAATTCTGGTTTCTTTCTTACCTCAAGCAGAAAGTCTTTTCTTATTTTCTTCAAGCTTTGATTGGGACCAAACACTCTTCACAACTTTGCCTTCATCTTCTTCAAACCCAAATTCAAGTTAAACAAATGAGTGAGAGGGCAAGTTGAGAGCAAAAAATAGTAGAGCGAGAGAGAGAGTGACGCACCATAATAGAATATACATTATATGTGCGTAACAGAGGGGGGAAACATCTTCTTGCAAAGGTAAGTTGTTTCTTCTTCTTCTGAATTATTTTTTTTGTCTCTTTAATGTCTCATGATCACTTTTACACAAAAATCCAGCTCTCAAATTGAAGTAGCAAGCTCCAAAACCCAAAACCATTCTCTGGCACCTGAATGACGACTCTGTTCAAGTAAGCATATGTTTTTCATCCAACTCCACTTATGTTTCGTGTTTTCTTTCAACAATTTGTAGTCAATCACTAAGATAATGTGTTAGGAGTGTTAAGATTTTATTTTCAAAAGTAAAACAACTTTTAAAATTGAAATCTAACTCAAAATCATCACTATGCTCTACAAGCACAGCTACTGTGAGTTACAGAGAAGAATTCTTAAATTTCCAACATTTTCTTCATGCGATTTAGCTTATGTCTCTTTTGTTTAACGAGTAAGATGGGTAAAATCTTGTTGATGCATGATTTGATATTTTTAGATACATTTGACTATTAAATTGCTTAAATTAATTTGGTGATGCTAAATTTGTTAAGCTAATGTGTGTGTGTGTGTGTGTCATGAAATGTGATTTTTACAAATTAAGATGATATTTTTGATGCATGAATGAATAGAGTGAATTGGTGTTAGTGATTGATGCTTAGAAAACAAAGGAAGTAGAAATAAATTTTGAAAGAATTGAATCGAATGGTTCTGTTACAAGCATGCGGCACTACGTTGCTGCTACTGTTGGGCGTGTGCTGTTCTACAGCTTGGGGGCATGCGTGGGATATTTCTGGACACCCAGAACAATTTGAAAATGCCCCTCGAGCATGAGCTAAGTTAAAAGAAAAAGGAAATTTGAAAATGGGATTATGGAAATTATTTGAGATAAAATGGGTTAATTAGTAAGGATGAATGATTTAAATTAAAATAGAAAGATAAAAATTAAATCACTTAATAAATAGTTAAATTCTCTTAGTAATATTAGGATTTAAATATAAAAATAAAGAAATTCACAAGTTATAAAACAAACTTAAATATTGAGAATAATTAAGATTTTAGTTTTCTACAATTACAATAAAATTTATGAATTTAGGGAAAGGAATGAAGTCTAAGAATTTAACCAAATAAAAAAAAGTCAAAATTTTAAATAAATGCAGAGTCTGGTTTAAATCCGATTCATCGTATTTATTTTTGAGGGGTATTTGTTTTGCTTAATTGTTCAGGAGCCACTATGTTATAGGTGTTGGTTTTGGTTCCTTAATGGGACATGTAGTTCAGTTGTCCTTACAGAATTTGGGTGATTTGATATTCATGTTCTGGGGCCGAAGGGCATGAGTGATGCGACATGGAGAGACTTGAGAGAATTACATTTGTATTTGTTATCTGTAATTGTATGTTTGTAAACATTTGCAGGCACCCACCGATGACTAGTTGGTCTCCAGTTTACCCTATTTGGAAATAGGTGTAAGTGGCTGCGTACGTAGGTTTATAACCAGTGTAATTTAAACTAAGATAATAACTGATAATTAAAACTGTGTCAGAAGATGAGTTAGGTTATGGGTACGTGAGTTGTGTAAACCTATCAAGTACAGTATTGAGCGTCCTTGTAACAATTTGTATGAGATGAACAATTGAGTTAGATATAAATATTAGTTATGGGATTTAACTATGGCATTTGATTTGATATGATAATTAAATTTAGAACTCCTAATTTTGAAGTATGCATTAATCGAGGTTGTGAAACGTATCTATGTTGCATTATTTTGTATCTATCTTACTGAGTATTGGAACTCACCTAAATCCAACCCCTCCTCCCACACATGCAGATTTGGAGGAAAATACTAGAGAACCCTATTTAGATTCCTTTTGGGAAGTGTAGTTTGGAGTAGACTCCATATTTTGTTTTAGACTTGAGGCTAGTGTTCTGTAACTAGGTTATCTCTTATTTTGTATTTTGAAATGTAGATAGCCTATTGGGCCTCAGTATACAGTCTTTTGTAAACTTCGTATGGGATGTATAGTTCTGCTGCAATGTAAATATTTATATTATATATGCTCTATCAGAAGTTGGTGCCCTTATTATCGGGATGCCATAAGTGGCATCATAGCAGATTCTAGGAACATCCCATACAACTGAGGGCTAGTGTTAAATTTCCTTAGAATGGGATAGTATCCTACTAAATATTCTAGAACCCTATACTTATTAGGAATGTTTTACCTTTTTTAGTTCCTAAGTGTTTCCTTCCTTGTGTACAACATGTCACGAAGAAGTAATTTTGTGGAACATTCTGAAGGTACCCCTACTTTGACGAAAATTATGTGGCTCCTTTAAGTAGTCTAAAATCTGATTTCCATTGTGGGTCTTGATGAAACTCTCAACACTGACCACCCTCGTCCGGTGGTGGATTACTTGAATCTGGTTCGTGTTTTGGCACTCATGGTAGAGTTAGTTATTGCCCTGCTTCGGCAATATAGCTATGTCAGGATCTAGAATTATTTGACAAGGGGGAAACTTGACCGAGATCTTGTTGTAAGGAGGCCCAGAGTGACCTTCACTGTGGTTTCTGCTCCTATTTGAAGTAGGCACTCATATTACAGAGCCACCAATGCATGTTTTAACTATGTGGATCTAAGGTATTATGCGAAAGATTGATCCCATCCGTAGCATTGTTAGGCTTCTTTGGGGCGTGTGTACTAGTTGGCTGAGCCTATTACGGAGGCTACTCTTATAGTCATGAAAGATATATTTTTCTTCCTAACTCCTCTGCATGTGTTCTCGCTGATTTGGGGGTTATGCACTCTTTTGTTTTAATTAATTTTGTTAAGACGTTAATCATTAAGCTATACCCTAGAAAGACAGTAGTGCTAGGGACACCAGTTAAGAATCTAGTTGCATCTAGATAGTACTTAAAAATCTTGTAAGGTTATGATAATAGTAGAAACTTATTGGTTAATCTTTTACTCTTAGGTTTTTAAGGATTTCAGGTAATCGCGGATATTGATTGGCTAGTTGCCTATTGTATTACTCTTGAATGATTCCATAAAATAATAATGTTTCATTCTTTCCCATAATTCATCCTACCCACAGTAAATTATAAACGAATCAATGTAAATAATAAATCATAAGGACACCTTGTTTTGTATTTCCTTATGTTATAACTTAACTAATTAAAGGTTTTCCTAATTATAGTTTAAATTACTAAATAAAATTTTCTTTAATAAGAAGAGAAATGAATTTTAAACTAGGTATCCAGGTCAGTATTAGATACGTATGTTATAGTCTTTATCGACAACATACTTGTCTATTCCCAAAATCTAGCACATCATTCGATATACCGAACAATGTCTTGGAAACCCTACACCAGATTTAATTTGTTTTGGTTTAAGAAGGAAAATAGTGAGCTGTATACAAAAAGTAGTGTGGGACATAGTAGAGATCGATGGCTAAGATTCAGCCTCCACTTTAAAAATCTACGAATGCAAACATGTATAAAATGGTATACATGGTTTTTTTTCCCCCTTCTTCCCCACTTAACACAGTCCATTTCCAAACCACCCTTGAGTCTCCAACATTGATCATATCTCCCAATAACTTAATTTTCTGAAAGTTATATTAGTGAGAGTGACTCAATTTTTCCATGGAGGAAGAGATGGATCCGTTAGAGAAGATTTTTAATCATCTGTTGCAATCCATCTTGGGACATTTACCATTGGATGTGGCTACTCAAGCTGCCACTATGTGTAAGAAATGGTATGAATCCTGGAAGATATCTTCTACACTCGACCTGAATGAGCTCCTATATTGGACAAAATTATTTCCTACTTGCATAGACATTTTTCTTAGATCCATAGAAGTAGCCTTGAAAAATAATGACATGGAACACCTTCAAGATCTTCGGATCTGGACCATGCCTTACTATAAAAGAGATAGAGAAGTTTGGTCTCTAGGGGTATTAGTTGTCGCTTCAGCCATCTAGATAGGTAAAATAAGAGTCGTAGACTTGAATTTTGGGGCTAGACGTGATCATATCAAAGAATAAATATACTTTCACCTACCAATACTTTTTTCTCCGCGGGTTCATATCTGACATTGGTAATGTTAGAACTTTGCTTGTTTCCTACTTGTGATGTCATAAACTTTCGTTGTCTAAAACAACTTATCCTGTCCAAAGTTTATATATTTAATGAAATTTTGTATAAGCTTATCAGTAATTGTCCTGTGATTAAGTACTTATCACTTAAGGGCTGTCGTAATCTCAAGAACATCAAGTTTTTTAGTGTTAGACTTAAAAGTTTACTCATTGATCACTATAAATAACTCAAAGGAGCTATGTTGGATGTCCCATATTTTGTTTTCTTTTCATATGATGGGAACCTCACTGAAAACCAAAATAACTATTTCACTTTTCTTCATATTATGGGTAAGGCATAAGGGTGCTAGATACAGAAATAAATTATGAGTGCATAAGAGATAAATGTATGCAGTGGAACAATATTTACAAATCCCTTACCAAATATATGAGTTCCCAATTACAATTATAACTGAGGCAAAAAATGGCAACAAAAAATATAAAATAACAAAATAAAAAAGAGGGCCACTTCTATCATTTTGTAAATGGACTCATCAGAGTGCAGGACAAATCATAAACTCATAAAATTTTATGGATCCACAGTATCCTCAAACACTTCAAGGGGTAGGTCAACGATCGATTCCTCACTATCTTCCTCATCTGGGAGGGCATGAAAAAGGGTGAGTTTGATATACACAGTAAGAAAAATAATATTTAAATAACATCATAAGATTTCAAGAGTATTTAAAAGTATCGTTATAACTTACTATCAAGAGTCAGGTCAGGGTTTTTTATTATGAAAACAATTCATTTATGAAAGAAAACATCGAATCAATCATGTCATAGTCATATCATGGTAATCAAATCAATCATGATAAAAAAAATAGAAAAAATTAAATAAATCATGATATGCACTATCTTTCATTTTGTTCTTCACACGAAGTCGTTCTGACTTCAATTTACCGAGGGCAATATGGATTCTTAACTACCCATGTGGAATGACCAATTTATTTCATTTATAATAGCAATTTGCAGCTTGCCAAACCATGATAAAATCTATGATCTCGGCCCTGTCAACAACAATGTTCCTACATATAAACTATGACCACCGCTGTACTTCACTAAATGTGACCCTTACAGTCATATCGTGTCACCACTCTTGTAAGAAGGTATGCCATCATCCATGGGGAACAATCCTCTCATGTCTTTAAGACCAGATAAAAGAGAAATAGAAATCCCTTAGAGATAAAAAGACTAACGAAATACTTTACGAATCATGCATGTCAATACCAATACTTTTTTCCCATATCTATACATCATGTCATACTTAAATTATTTTTCCACTGTCAATTGCATCACATATCAATATTTATCTCAAGTATTAAATCATGTAAATTACAGAGGCAAATGCTTGAAGTACATATTTTCACATAGGGAATTGAATACGAGATTGAGGCGTTGGATGGACCTCCTAATGGACTACAATTACAAGATCATCTACCACCCCAGTAGAGATAATGTAGTCGCAGATGCTTTGAGCTGGAAGGAGTCCGCTCTGTTGGCCCAAACCATGGCCTCAAGTTTGAAACTAGTTGATGCTATGCAGGCATTCTGTCTTAACTATTACAGCAACGGTGCCTACCTCGCTCGGATATGAGCTTTACCTGACCTTTTCATGAAGATTTGGGAAGCTCAATCCACCAATCCAAAAAATCACCAAAAATTTGAATAAGTTTATTTCTAACGAGTTTCTTGATTTTAGACTTACAGATGATGAATTGTGCAGATTTAGGGATCATATTTAGGTCCCTATCACCGTCAAGATGGATGTTCTCATTGCTACCCATGCCTCTAAACTGTCCATCCACCCCAAAAGTACCAAGATGTACTTGGACCTGAAGTATCAAAATTAGGGGCCTGAAGAAGGACATTATTGACTATGTCTCCCGATAACTTGCCAAAAAATTAAGGCAGAATACTAGAGACTCGGCGATTTATTGCAAGGCCTCCCTATTCTGGAATGGAAGTGGGAGCATGTAACCATAGACTGTCACTGGTCTGCCAAGGACCTATTTCAGTCGCAATGTAATATGGGTCATCGTTGACAGGTTAACCAAAACTGTTTATTTCTTACCAATCAGAACCACGGTTTCCACCAGTAGATTAGCTCGCCTATACGTCGAAGAGATTGTTCAACTTCATGGAATCCCTTCGTCCATTATGTCAGACCGAGATCCCCGGTTCACCTCTTATTTTTGGGATAGCTTTCAAGAAGTACTTTGTTCAGAATTTTACTTCAGCACTACCTATCATCCCCAGACTGATGGCAAGTCTGAACATACTATCCAGACACTGGAAAACATGTTGCATGCTTGTGTCCTCGACTTGGGCGATAACTAGTATGAATATCTTCACTTTTATGAATTTGCTTATAATAGCCATTATCATTCTAGCATTAGCATAGCTCCATATGAAGCCCTATATGATAGGCTGTGCCATTCTCCCACTTCTTGGAATGAAGTTTAAACTAATGTCGTTTAAGATCTGACTACATCTAGGAGATTACCGAGAAAGTTTCTATAATTCGAAGGAACTTAGCTATCACCTAGAGTCGCTAAAAAGCTACGTCGACAACCGTAGAAGATCCTTGAATTGTCATGGTGATCAAGTCTTCCTTAAGATCTTCCTTATAAGGGAAAAATGTGGTTCAGTAAGAAGGGTAAGTTGAGCCCCCGTTATGTGGGACCTTTTTAGATCTTGGAATGTGTTGGACCCATGGCGTACCACCTTGCTCTGCCTTGAGAATTTACTTAGTAAGGAAAACAGTATTAAATTAACATCGTAAAATTTCAAAAGTTCATTATTTTTATCTTACCATTTAGTTTCCTCGTTTACCTATCTCGCCATTATGAAGACCATTTGTTTGAATACGAAAACAGTATGTTAGCACAGAAGATCAATTATACACCATGCTAGATAATAGAGAAAATCAAATAAATCATGAAATGCATAGGTTTTTCATATCATGCTTTGCAAAGTTGTTACAAACTTCCATCTTTGAGGGCAAATACATATTTTTAACTACCCAAGTGGAATGACTAGCTCAGATACAGATACGGTAATGTGCTCATGCCCACTTTCGGTAGGCTAAACTATAGTACGATCTATGACCCCAACCATACCAACTATAGTAGTCCTAATAGATATCTATAGTTACGACATTACTTAGCCACGGGTGACCCCTACAGATAATGCGATACCACTCTCATTAGAGGGCACACCATCATCCACTGGGAGTAGTCCTCTTATGTATTTCCAGACCAGATAGGGGAGGGGGAAATAGATACCCCAAAGGGCAAGGAGAACAAATATCCCTGAGAGATAAAAAGCCTAACGAGACACTTGATACAATATGCATATCAATATAGATACACTTCGGATCGAACAGGCTTTATTAAACTTTTCTCTTTTTTTTTCATTTTTACTTTTACTATTATGGGTTACATATTACATTTATTATATGTAAATTCATCAAGTGTCTATAATTCACATAGCATGGTTGAAAACTAGAACAATTCAACTCATTTGAACACAGAGGCATACAAAACAAGACAAATAACAATCATATTAAATTTTCTTATCTAAAAGTACTCTTTAAGATGTCGAAAGTAATACTAGATTCTTTACCAAAACCTCGATATTTTTTTCACCATTTTCCTTTCTTTCTCTTCTTCTCTCACTAATCTACTATTTTCCTCTCTATCTCTCTAAACCTTTAAAAAAATGGAAGAAATGGAAGTGTGGAGAGAAAGGGAAGAGGGGCAATTTATAGAGTTTTAAAACAATTAGATTCGCGAAAAGTGGTGAAATCCGGTGTGGAGAGAGAAGAAAAAAATGTTTTGCATGAAAAACGAGGGAGAAGGACCACCTCCATTAGCAGTGATGGCGCGCTGCCCAAGGCATTGGCGATGCACTACCCGAGGTGGCAATGCTCTGGCCGGTACACTAGGCACCACACACGCTGGCCTACTGTGCACAGGCCCAAGGTGCACATGGCCTTTCCGCAAAGGCCTGTTGTGCGGACGGTATGCGCAGAGTGTGCAGCACCAGTCCGTGCACGAGGTGACGCACTGACAGCCCGTTGCGCGCGACAGAACGCGCGCATAGGTCCTGACCTCGTGCCCTACATACAGAGGAGACGTGCGCCAGCGCGCACGCCCCGCAGCCATTGTGTACGCATGCGCGCGCACACAGTGCCCAGTAACCGTGTAATACCCGAAATAAATTTTAAAAATTAATATTAATATATAGAAATAAAAATTTTAATTTTATAAATTTTTTTAATGTAAAATAAGGAAAAAAATATGTGGATGATAAAATTGAAAATAATTTTAGAAAATATGGGTGAAAATTTGGGTTGTTTTTGAAAGAAAAATCGAAAACTGGGTGGTCAAAATTCAATAAGAAAAAATGTGCCACGTCGCCCAGTTAGCAGTTCTGACGAACCAGAGTGCGACGCGTGGCAAGGCACGCTTACTCGGTGCCGCACAGGAGGCCATGCTGGCAATCTGCGTACCCGCGATCGGACAGTCCAGATCCATTCCCTCCTCAGGTGCAATCGGACAGTAGTGATTAAACGCAATGAACAGTTCATATCAAAAATCGTGATGAACGGTCCATATTCATTTTCTCTTTAAACGCGATTGAACAGTTGAGATCAAACGTGATAGACAATCCAGATTAAAGAGAGATGGGTATAAATATGTCATCTCACACGAACCCTATCCCTAGCCGCCAGCCCCTCGTCGGAGAAGAAGAACCAGTCGCCAGAAGAGGGAGCCCACCGCCGCTGCCCGCTGCGCTGGAGCAACCTCTGATTGCCAAAAAAAGTAAAAATTTTCCCATTCACTTGAAATTTGATTTTGAATAGCCCCATGTCCAAATCAGAGCAAAAAGACCGGTAGATGAGCCAAAAACTGCGGGTAAAATCCGGCGGCGCCGCCGTTGAAAAAACCAAAAACCACCTTTAATGAGGCCTTTCCTGATTCCCGTTTCGTGTGATTTTTCTACCATTGTATTCATTATTCTGTTTCCCATAGGTTGACTGAAGAAAAAACCCAACCGCAAATGTGAGGGCGGAGCCGCCGCACTGAAAAATTCCGTCGTCGGTAAGTTTCTATTTTTCGACTTTTTTGGTCAACCGAGACCCCTTAACGTGTTTTCTTGCAGGAATGAGTATAAAACTGGCTGAATTCGGCAAAAACGGCCAATCTGAGGCAAACCACCACCGTAAGCGACGGTTCCATCTCTGGAGCACGTCGGTGCCGCCGTGCTGGAATTTTAAAATTGGCCAAAAAAAAATTTTAACACCCATTTTGATTTTTTGGGGTATTTCTAGGTATTTAAAGCGTGTTTTAATCTTCGAAGAAAAATTCAGGGAACTTGGGGACCGTCAGTAAGCGCAGCTAAGAGTTTAGTATTTCGAATATCGATTCGGGTAAGAATCCCTCACCTTATTTCCTGTTATGAAATTGAAGTTTAATTATAAATAATACAGCATTTTGCGTAATTTAGAAAACTTCGATAATTAATTACAGGTTACTAATGGAGCCAGAACTAGTTATTTATCACCATTTATCTTGTTTTAACTGATTGATCGATTTTATAGTTTTAAAGCATAATAATTCATTAGAGTTGATAAGATAATTCAGTTGTGTTTTCTTGATGCATGCATTGTTTGTTTTGCGTGATTTATAGTTAAATTATGGAACTGAAAATTAA
>NW_019014473.1:86259-104465 GCF_000150535.2 Carica papaya
TCAATGATATACTATGATATCTTTACTGGGTTAGTGTAGTTCATTCCTTTATTTAACCATTTCAAATCAAGAGGATCAGGTTCCAGAGCCCGATCCGCAAGAAGATTGCAAGTAGATGCTAGATATTTTCTCTCTTTCCGTTTATTTCCTTATTTATTGTCTTTATTTTAAAGGGTGAATTCCGTAATGCTTTTTAGTACTTTTAAGTTATTGTATAGGGAATGTAAACCTTAACCCTTTTATTTCACTTCCGCACTTAAGTTATTATCTATTTCTTTTTGGATTTCTGGGGTCGTTACAGGAAATGTTTTAAGTTTAAAAGATCACTTTATCTCTCAATTGGAGAATTTAGGATTTTTCTCTAATCTTAATTTTTGTTTTCTCACTTTATTTTTTATTTCAATTGACAACCTCTCTTTCTCTCTCTTCCAAAAGACAGCTCAATTTGCTCTCTCTCTCCTTTGCTCGAGCATCTCTCCCTTCTCTAGGAACTTTAACCGGATTGATTTCTATTTGTACGTATTTTAATATCTTCATTATTATATTTTTTTGTTTAGTTTTTTATTTATTTCATAACTCTTAATTCATTCCATTGGTTTTAATAAACTAAATAATGCTTAGAAAAATTGAAATATTACATATATCTAGCCAATTCAAATTGTATCTATCTATTAACTTTTTCTTTCATAAATCAAGATTAGTTACCATATATTTTTTATGCAAATTTTCTTAATTATTAAGGAAATTGACTGGGTCATAATGGTAATTTTAGACCCAAAAAAGTACTTATTTTATACTTAATTATTATGTTTAATATATTATATCCCATGCATAGCAAACTTTAAAATTCAAAAGAAAAAAATTAGTGGACTGTAATTAAAGAGAAATAGAAAATAAAAAGAAAACGGTCAAGGTTTTAGGAAAATGACAAAAAAAGAAGTGGGATAAGAATTCCTTACCCTCAAACGTTTCATAAGGTTTGTTTATAACAAGCTACCATAAAAATTATTTTTGTATACACATTTTATTTCATTTAATCCTTTTTTAGCACTAGAAATTTATTCAAAAATTATTTTTTGCTGAAATTAAATCTCTAAAAAAATAATTTTCTTTATTTTTGGTATTAGGATTTTTTTTCCCTTTTCCTGAAACTCTAATTTTGAGATAGAGTTTTGTTTTTTCTTATTTCTTATGGTTTTTTTTTTTGTTCAAAAGGAAAAAATTGAGTTGTCTATCAAAAGTAACTCCCACAAAAACGTGAGTAGTGTGAGACATAGTAAAAATCAATGGCTAGGATTCATCCTCCACTCTGAAAATCTATGGGCACAAACATGTGTAAAAGGATATATGGTTTTCTTTCCTTATTCCCCCACCAAACACAGTCCATTTCCAAACCCTTGAGTCTCCAATATTGATCTAATTTCCCTATCACTTAATTTCTGAGAGTGAGATCAGTAAAAGTTACTCAATTTTTCCTGTAGTAGTACTGATAATTTTATGGGCTAACACCAAAGAGGATAAAGCGGGAAGACATTAAAAAAATAAAAAAGGACTCCTCAGGTGATTCAAGGTGGAAGAGAAAGGTCAAAGAGGAAAACCATTGAGGTGGATCTAATCGAGAAGCTTCCTTGTCATTTGGTTCAATCCATTTTTGGATTTTTACTAGTGGATCTTGCTGCCAGAGCAGCCACTGTGTGTAAGAAATTGTATGAATCCTTAAAGACATCTTTCAGCCTCAATCTAGATAAGAAAATCATGTCTTGATTTTAAAAATATTTTTCGAAACTCCATGTAATCAGTCTTGACAAATCATGTCATGGAACACCTTCAAGATCTTCGGATCTGGTCCATGTTAAACTACCAAAGGGACAAAGAGGTTTGGTCTCTCAAAAAATTAGTCGTCATTTCAACCTTCTAGAAAGGTAAAATAAGAGCCCTCGACTTAAACTTTATAGCTAATATTTTGGTATTACAAAACAAACATGCTTACACCTCCCAATGGTTTTTTTATTTAGGGAAACATACTTGACATGGGTTATGTTATAAGCTTGCTTGTTTACTCCTCGTGGTGTTATAAACTTCCCTTTTCTGAAAGAACTTATCCAATCCAGAGTTTACATAGCCGATGAAAGTTGTCAAAGGTTATTAGTAACAATCCTACAGTGAAATGCTTATCACCTCAGGACTATCGTATTTGAAGTACATAAAGTTTTCTAGTTCTAAACTTAAAATTTTCATTATTGATTGTTGCAAAGAACTCATAAGAGTTGTTATAGATTCCCATATCTTGTTTTCTTTTCATATAACGAGAACATTCTTGAAAATCGATATAGTCATTTCGATTTACTTCAGGTTTTGGCTCCATGTCTCAACCTTGTGAGTATTGTAAAGATTTCAGAAGTGAATGTTAGAGCTTATCACTTTATTAACCTCATTGCAAAGTCCAAAAATCTTAATTTTTATAGAGGTTTTGTGATATCCCTAATGCTAATTAAGGCATAAGGATGCCAGATACAGAAATAGATTACGAGTGCATATTAGTTAAATGTATGTAGTAGAGCAATTTATTACAAATCCCTTACAAAATATATGAGTTCCCAATTACATATATAACTGTGGCCAGAAATGGCAACAAAATACAAAATATCAAAATACAAAAAGGGTCACTTCTATCATTATGTAAAAAGACTCACTAGAGTTCGGGATAAGTCATGCACTCAAAAAGGTTTACCTCAAAGACTTCAAGGGCCAGTGATCAGTTCTTCACTATCTTCTTCATCTGGAGGGGGGGGGATGGAAAGGGGTGAGTTCCATACACTCAATAAGAAAACCAGTATTTAAATAACATCATAAGATTTTAAAGATAATTAAAGGTGTCATCATTACTTACCATCAAGAGAATTCAAACCAACGCATCAATCAATATTAGTTGTTAGTTTGAGATAATCTCTAATACCATTTATAAACTACAATATTAGAGATTCAATCCTTTTCCAAAATTCTAGCTATTAGGATTTTTGAAGTTGTTATACCATATATATATATATGTATATGTTACCTCTTCATAGTACCATTTATGTGGAAGATTAAAGATTTTACAAAAATTAAATCTTTTCATTTGAAAGTTCAAGCCAATTGTTCAATTTATTATTTATACATTTATAAAAATTACCTAAATAATATTACCTCGATATTGTTAGTGGATATATAGCATGCATTACGTAAAAACCGAATATAGATTTGTTTGGGTTAGGAGGGAACAACAATTCTTTGATAAAAGATGTTATTCTACCATATGATAGTTTTCAGGGGCTCGTAGATGGACTTTATATATACATATATATATATATTATAGTTTTTTCTATGAAGTAAATTATTTTATTGGTAAAAATATGTCATGTTAGTTAGAGTCCATCTAATATATAAGAATTTTAAGTGTAAAAAGTTAAGTTAGAAGCTTGAGTATACTAATTATAATAGAGATATAAAAAAGTATAAATGACTTTTAGGATAGTTTTAACTACCAAGAAATGATTATTATAAGTACAATTATATAATTTTTAAAAAATGAGTTATTAATGTATCTTAAAGTGAATGTGTTAGCATAATTTATTTTTAAGTACTTTATTTAACATAATATATCATATTAATTTGAGTATGTTAAATGGATAAGGATTTTTGAGGGCACAAAGTTAACTTTATCTTGATGAATAAATGGTGTTTTTCTTTTATAATTATAATAATTATAAATGGCATGCTATTGTTCTTTTATAATGATGAAAAATCTTCATCAAAATAAATAAGGAAATCAAATTAGTAAAAATGTGTAAATAACATATTCTCTTATTTTTTTGATAAGTACATACATATCTAGTACACGTATCGATAATATTATATGGATGCATGGAATAGTAGCTATAACATGAAATATTTAATTAAGTTGATTTTCCATTGCCACTATATATTTATAAATTTTTTTATAAAAATATATAAGTGAAATTGTGACATCCCAAGTGCTAGTTAAGGCAATTGGGTGCCAGATACATATTCAAAATAACAAATGCATAATAATATTTATGCAGCGGAATCAAGACCTTAACAAATCCCTTACAGATACATATATATAGTTCCAAATACATACATCACTGAGGCCAGAAGTGGCTACAAAATACAAAACATAAGGGTCACTTCTTTCACTATACTATTGGAATTCATCAGAGTGCGGGAACAGACATGCACTCAAACTTGTGGATCCACAAGATCCTCATAGTCTTCCAAGGGTAGGTCTGCTTGTGGTTCCTCATTTTCTTCCTCATATGAGGAGGAATGGAAAGAGTGAGTTCCATATGCTCAGTAAGGAAAACAGTATTAAATTAACATCGCAAGATTTCAAAAGTTTATTATTTTATCTTATCGTTTAGCTCTCTCGTTTACCTAACTCATCATTAGGAAAAATATTTATTTGAATATAAAAATAGTACGTTAGTACAGAAAATCAAATATACATATATCATGTGAAATAATAGAAAAAATCAAACAAATCATGAAATACTCAGATTTTTCATGTCATGCTTTGCGAAATTGTTACAAACTTCCATCTCTGAGGGAAAATACAGATATATATTTCCAACTGCCCAAGTGGAATGTCCATATTAGATACGACAATTTGCTCAGGCCCACTTCGAGCTGGCCAAACCATTGTACGATCTATGACCACGGCTGTACCAACCATAGTGGTCCTAACAGATAATCTATAGTCATGATATTACTTAGCCACGGGTGACCCCTAACGATAGTGTGATACCACTCTCGTTAGAGGGCATGCCGTCATCCATTAGGAGCGGTCCTCTTACGTCTTTACAGACCAGATGAGGGAGGGAGAAATAGATATCTCGAAGGGCAAAGGGAACAGATACTCTTCATATATAAAAAGCCTAACGAGAAACTTTATGCAATATGAATGTCAATACCGATACACTTTGGACCATACAGGCTTTATTCCACTTTTTTTCTTTTTTTTTGTTTATTTTATCTTTTTATTATCACAGCTACGTATTATATTTATCACATGCAAATTCACCAAGTGTTAATAATTCACACAGTATGCTTGAAAATTAGACAATTCGACTCATTTGAATACAGAGGCATGCAAAACAGACAAAATAACTATCATATTAAATGTGCTTATTTAAAAATACTCCTTAGGATGTCGAAAGTAATCTAGATTCCTTACTAAATCCTCGATATTTTCTCCTTCACCGTTTTTCTTTCTTTTTCTTCTTCTCTCACTATTTTATTTTTTTTTCTCTCTCTCTCTCTCTTAATCTTTGAAAATTTGAAGAAATGGAAGTGTGGAGAGAAAGGGAAGGGGAAGGGAAATTTATAAAATTTCAAAATCGTTGAATTCGTGCCAAGTGCCGAAATCCGGTGAAGAGAGAGAAGGAAAAGATTCTTGGTACAAAAAATGAGGGAGGAAAATTTACTCCATCAGCGGCAGCGACAGAGCTCTACCCAAGGTGGCAGAGCCCAACTGGTGCACATAGGCCTGCTGCCGCGCACGTAAGGCCTAGGCGTATGGGCATCGCACGCTCATGCCGACTGCACGTAGGCCCTAAGCGCATAGGGCCTGTCCGTATAGACCTGCAGCGTAGACGACGTGCACACAGGTGCAGCGCTAGTCCGTGTATGAAGTGACGCGCGGACAGTCCACCTGCAAGCGATAGGACACGAGCGCAGGTCTTGACCTCGCGCCATGTGCACGGACAGGACGTGCATGCTGTGTGCACATCCCGTGCTTGTGTGTGTGTGTGTGTGCGGAGGGGACTTGCGTGTTTGCGTGCAGATGGGACATGTGTGCTATGTGCACTCCCCATGGCCACTATGTGGGCATGCACACGCTCACAGTGCCCAACACCCATGCAGGCAAACCTGTTTTCTAGTGGGATTTTTCCTCGCGAGTCGGTTTTCTCCCGTTTTGTCGTTTTCTAATTTTTGTTCTAATTTTTCCTTTTGAAATAAAACAAAATAAGGTAAAATACATTAAAATAAAAATAAAAATAAAATAAATAAAATAAAAAAAATGAAAATAAAAATAAATTAAAATTACGGATCTAAAAAATGGCGTAAATTAATTTAAATTTAGGGCAGCCAAAGACCCGAATAAATAGAGTTTTTAAATCATTTTAGTACAGTGATGGGCGAGAAATTACATTCCTCCAACCTAAAAAAATTTTGTCCCCAAATTTATCTCGAATAAGTTTGCATACTTCTTAGGCATTTCTTCCTCTAACTCCCACGTCACTTCTTCTGGGGTGTGATGCTGTCATCGTATCTTCACCATAGGAACATCGTCTTGTTACGTAAGACCTTATTAGTCCACCTGAGAATTTTTACAGAAACCTCCTCATAAGACATATCGGCCCGTACTTGTACCTCATCACGAGGAATAACATGAGAAGGATTACGGTGGTACTTCTTGAGCAGTGAGACATGAAAGACATCATGTAAACCCTTGAATTCCTGAGATAGGGTGAGGTGGTAAGCCACGAGTCCAATGCGCTTGATGATAGGAAAAGATCCCACATATCGAGAGCTCAACTTCCCTATCTTTTCAAATCGCATCTTGCTTTTGTAAGGATAGACTTTTAGGAAGACTTGATCTCCTATGGAAAACTCCAAGGGTCGCCTATGATTATCAGCGTAGTTCTTTTTGCAACTCTGGATAGTTGTCAAATTCTTGCGAATGATTGCGACTTTCTGAATGATTTCCTAAAGGAGGTCTGGTCCTAAGTGGCTCTGGTTCCCGACTTCACTCCAACAAGTAGGGGAATGACAAGGCCTTCCATACAAAGCTTTATACGGAGCCATACCAATACTGGAATGGTAACTGTTATTATAAACGAATTCACAAGGAGGAAGATACTCATACTAGTTATCACCAAAGTCGAGAAAGCAAGCACGTAGTATATTTCAATATCTGGATCGTACGCTTAGAGATGACATCTATCTGGGGATGATAAGTGGTGCTTAAGTATAACCCAGACCCCAAGGCTTCTTGGAAGCTATTCCAAAAGTGAGAGGTGAACTGGGGGTCACGCTCGGATACAATGGATGAGGGAACTCCATAGAGTCGAACAATCTCATCCACATATAGACGAGCTAACTTATTGGTGGAGTCCGTGGTTCGAATAGGTAGGAAATGGGTAATCTTTGTCAGCCTATCCATAATGATCTAAATGAAATTTTGATCAAAACAGGTCCTGGGCAATCCGGTGATAAAATCCATAGTCACGTGCTCCTATTTCCATTTGGGAATCGGAAGACTCTTTAGCACTCCACCGGGTATCTGATGTTCTGTGTGTATTCGTTGACAAATAAGGCATCGGGAGACATAGTTAACTATATCCATCTTTATTCCTGGCCACCAATATTGTTGCTTCAAGTTTTGGTACATCTTGGTACTCCCAGGATGGATGGATAACTTGAAAGCATGGGCAGTCTTGAGTACATTTGTACGTACTGCATCAGGGACCCAAATTCAGTTCCAAAATCTAAACAATCCATCATCAGGAGATTTGTTCGTAGTGAACTTACCCAAGCTCTTGATGAGTTCCGGGTCCTTGACATGTGTTTCCTAAATTTTCATAAAAAGATCCAGTTGGGTTCGGATCTGGGCAAGGTAGGTGCCTTTACCATAATAGCTAAGGCAGAGCGATTGCATGGTGTCCATCATCTTCTAACTGGAGGCCATGGTTTGGGCTAGCACAGCAGGCTCTCGTCGACTTAGGGCATCAGCGACTACATTCCCTCTCTCGGGGTGATAAATGATCTGAAAATCATAATCCTTCGGAAGATCCGTCCAACATCTGTGTCTCATGTTTAACTTCCGTTGGAAAAATATATATTTGAGACTCTTATGGCCAGTGTAGATTTTAAAATTCTTGCCATATAGGTAATGCTGCCATAACTTCAGGTGGAAAATAGTGGCTGCCAGCTCCAGGTCGTGGGTAGGGTAGTTTTGCTCGTGGACTTTGAGCTGTCGGGATCCAAAGGCGACTACTCTGCCATGTTGCATCAGGACACACCCCAAACCGATATGACATGCATCACAATAAACTTAGAATCTCCCCTCATTGTCTAGGAGGATCAACGCAGGGGCAGAGGTGAGATGGTGTTTTAGCTTCATAAAACTTTCAATGCATTCATAATTCCAAACGAAAGGTATACCCTTTCTGGTGAGTCGAGTCATAGGGGCAGCAATCCTGGTGAATCTGTCAATGAATCATCGGTAGTAGCTTGCCAAGACAAGAAAACTATGTACCTCGGCCACATTGGTGGGCGAACTCCAGTTGGTCACTGATTCCATTTTAGACGGGTCTACAGAAACTCCTTCACTTGAGATTACATGATCGAGAAAAGAAACTCGATCCAACCAAAAGGAACACTTGCTTAGTTTCGCATACTAGTTTTGGCGGAGAGTCTCCAAATGTACAATATGTTCCCCATGACTTTTGGAATACACCAAAATGTCATCAATAAAGACGATGACGAATCAATCTAGTGCGTGATAAAAAACTTGGTTCATTAGGTCCATAAAAGTTGTTGGGACATTGGTCAATCCAAACGACATTACCCTAAACTTGTACAATCCATATCTACACCGAAAGACAGTTTTCAGAATATCTTCTTCCTTCACTCTCAACTGGAGGTACCCCGTTATGAGATCAATTTTAGAGAAGACCGTGACTCCTTTCAATTCATCAAAGAGATTATGGATTCAAGGTAAAGGGTACTTATTTTTTACCATCACTCAGTTGAGTTCCCTATAGTCCACGCAGAGTAAGAGGATACCATCTTTTTTCTTTACGAATAACCCTGGAGCACCCCCAAGGAGAATGGCTAGGGTGAATGAATTTCTGGGTGATAAGATTAAAAAGTTGATGTTCTAGTTCGGTTAGTTCAGTGCGATTCATACGATACGCGGGCCTTGAGATTGGTTGGGTTTCGGGCAATAATTCAATCAGGAACTCTACCTCACTTGGGGGAGGAAGACCAGGGAGTTCAATGGGAAAGTCGTCAGGAAAATTGCAAGCAATGGGTGTGGAACACACAGTAGGATCAACATCCATATTCCTGTTCAATTGTTAGGAAAATGATAACAACTTTTATTTTAGGGATTATCAAGTTACAATTTTGTTTTCATAGTCTATTATAGCTCTATACTTTTTGAATCAATCAATTCCTAATATTACATCAAATCTTACAAATATAATATTATCAAGTTTACACATACTTTTATCCCTGAAGTCTTTATCTTATAGTCCTTATAAACGCAATGAGCCTCTAGTAGTCCCTTAGAGGGAGTTTCCACTACTAGAATTAATGTTTATAGTTTCAATTCTAGGTTACTAGCAAGTGCACAGGAGATAAAATAGTGAGTTGCACTAATATCGATTAAAGCCTTTGCAGGAGTATTATGAATAGAAAGCATACACCTAGATGAGAACAGGAGCAGGAAGGACGTTAATTTCATCTAAATGGTACACTCGACCTTGTGCTATGGGTGTGGCTACATCCTTCGGTCACTGAGGGTAGTCTTTTATAAGGTGTTGGGTGCTTCCGCACCGATAACAGGTGTGACTGATATGCCGACAAGGTAGGTCACCATACGAGTGCCACAATATTGACAAGGTGTGTTAGTTCGAGCAAGTGGGACTGTAGGTGGGGGCAAAGCAGGAGGAAAGGAAATTCTAGTTCGTTTGTCTGGGGGGTACTTATTGGGTTAGACAATCTTTTTCTAACCTGTTGGGTTGGGCTCGAACTCGAGTAAAGCGTTAGTGCTTAACCGAGATACAATCTTCAGCCAAGTGGGCATGTTAAAGCACCTTTGCATATGAGCTGGGTCTTAGCATCGTGACCTGATCATAAATGTCGGTACGAAGGCCCTTGAGAAACTTCCTAGCCTTCTGAGTTTCGAGTGTGACCATCAAAGGGATAAACCTAGATAACTAAACAAATCAGACTGCATATTGGGCTATAGACAAGCTTCTTTGGTGGAGTTCCTAGAATTCCTCCTCTTTTTTTTCTCGAACATAAGCAAGAAAGAATTTATCAAAGAAAGCATCCATGAAAACTTCCCAGGTAGTAGGGGTAGGCATGACTTCTTTCTTAAGTCGCTACCAGTGTTTGGCTTCACCGTTTAACATAAAGGCTGCAAGAGGGACCTTTTGTTCTTCGATTAGGTCTAGTACACAGAAGAGATTTTCTATTTGTAGGATCCAAGCTTTAGCTACTAAAGGATCAGGGCCACCTTCAAAGTGTGGGGGGTTAAGTTTTCTAAACTCCACTATATTAGAGGAGATAGACCAATTTGGGTTTCGAAATTCAGGGGTAGAGGGTGGACAAGGGTTGGCCTCATTTTATCCTACGGCTGTAGTTAATCCTTGAACGGCTCAAAAAAATTCTGGAAATTCAGCCTTGGTCAGATAATCAGGGGGTTTAGATCGTTCAGTATGCTCTATAAATGGTCTTCCTCGCGTTATTCTTGCAAAAAAAAAAGGAAGACACGAGTTGGAGGTTTAATCTTTAAAAGGACATTTATCTTTCCTAGGTACTCTAAATGATTTATCTATCCCAGACCTTAGTGTAAGGGATATGTTTCGCGATATTCTGCTTTGATACCACCTGTGACATCCCAGGTGCCAGTTAACGCAATTGGGTGTCAGATACAGATTTAGAATAATGAGTGCATGATAATATTTATGCAGCGAAATCAAGACCTTAACAAATCCCATATAGATATATATATATAGTTCTAAATACATACATCACTGAGGCTAGAAGTGGCTGCAAAATACAAAACATAAGGGCCACTTCTTTCTCTATGCTACTGAAATTCATTAGAGTGCGGGAACGGACATACACTTAGACTTGTGGATCCACGAGATCCTCATAGGCTTCCAATAGTAGGTTGGCATGTAGTTCCTCATTTTCTTATTCATTTGGGGGGGGGGGAGAATAGAAAGAGTGAGTTTTATATGCTTAGCAAGGAAAACAGTATTAAATTAACATCATAAGATTTTAAAAGTTTATTATTTTATCTTACTGTTTAGCTTCCTTGTTTACTAAACTCATCATTAGAAAAAATATTTATTTGAATGTCAAAATATTACGTTAGCACATAAAATCAAATATACATATATCATGCCAAATAACAGAGAAAATCAAATAAATCATGAAATGCTCAAATTTTTTGTGTCATGCTTCGCGAATTGTTACAAACTTCCATCTCTGAGGGTAGATACAAATATAGATTTTTAACTGCCCAAGTGGAATGACCAGATCAAATATAGATACGGTAATTTGCTCAGACCCACTTCCAGTTGGCCAAACATGACACGATCTATGATCACGACCATACCAACCATAGTGGTCTTAATAGATAATCTATAGCCACGACATTACTTAGCTCCGGGTGACCCCTACAGATAGTGTGATACCACTTTCATCAAAGGGCATGCATCATCCACTGGGAGCAGTTCTCTTACATCTTTCCAGACCAGATAAAGGGAGGGAAAAATAAATACCCTACAAGGTAAGGGGAACAGATACCCCTCAGAGATAAAAAGCCTAACGAGACACTTGATGCAATATGCAAGTCAATACCGATACACTTCGGACCATACAGGCTTCATTCCACTTTTTTTTTATCTTTTTATTATCATGGCTACATATTACATTTATCACATGAAAATTCACCAAGTGTCAGTAATTCACGCGACATGCTTGAAAATTAGACAATTCCACTCATTTAAATACAGAGACACACAAAATAGAAAAAATAACTATCATATTAAATTTGTTTATCTAAAAATAATCCTTAGGTTATCGAAAGTAATGCTAGATTTCTTATCGAAACCTCGATGTTTTCTCCTTCACCACTTTTCTTTCTTTTTCTTCTTCTCTCACTATTTTAGTATCTCTCTCTCTAAATCTTTGAAAAATAGAAGAATTGGAAGTGTGGAGAGGAAGGTAAGGGGAAGGGTAATTTATAGAATTTTAGAACCATTGAATTCGCGCCAAATGATGAAATTTGGTGAAAAGAAAGAAAGAAGGAAAAGATTCTTGGCACGAAAAAAATGATGGAAAAAAATTTTCTCCATTGGCGGTGGTGACACGTCGCCCAAGGCAGTGACAGAGCTCTGCTCAAGGTGGCAGAGCCCGGCCGGTGAGCTACTGGCTAACCTGTAGGCGCACAGGCCTCCTGTCGCTTGCGCAAGGCCTTGGCATACTGGTTGTTGCACCCGTAGGCCTGCTGTGCGCAGGCCCCAGGAACATAGGGCCTGTCCACACAGGCCTGCAATGCGAACGACGCACACACAGTGTCCAGTGCCAGTCTATGCACGAAGTGACACACAGACAGCCCGCATCCGCGCAATAGGATGTACACGCAGGTCCTAATCCCGTGCCGTGCGCACGGAAGGGATGTACGCACTGTGCGCATGTCATGTGCATGCGTGCGTGTAGAGGGGGCATGTGTGCTGGTGTACGGATGTGTCATCCGTGTTGTGTTCACACCTTACGGCCATTCTACGTGCATGCATGCATGCACAGTGCCCAGCACCCACGTAGGCAAACTTGTTTTCCCGCGGGATTTTTCCCCGCAAGCGGGTTTTCTCCTGTTTCGTCGTCTTCTGATTTTTTTTCTAATTTTTTCTTTTAAAATAAAATAAATTAATTTAAAATAAATTAAAATAAAAATAGATTAACACGGATCTCGAGAATGACTTATATTAATTTAAATTTAGGATGGCCAAAGGCCTAAATAAATAAAGTTTTCAAATCATTTTAGCATAGTAATAGGCGGGGTGTTACAGAAATCAAGGTATTGATTCTTAGAAGAATATGATTGGAATATTGGTTCTTAATGTATACGTTTTTTTTAAGAGTCAAGTGAGAGCTTGGTTTATTTGCTCTTGGATTGTAGATAGTCATGAAATACATAGGTTGGTAAGATTTAAATGTTTCCTACTTTAGCTATAGTGTTTAAGTCTTGGATAGGGATGAGTCTTCTATGTGAAAATAATAGCTTTTTCTGGGAGATAATGAAAATTTTATTTATCATAATCTAATATTAATGAGTAAAAAGGTAGTATAAAATCAGAAGAGAAAGACATCACAAAACTATTTAAAGAAAAAAATTCTAATTTATTTTCATGCATTTAATTGCAAAATTACAAAAGTGTATTGAGTAATAAAGATGAAAAACAATAAGAGAACCAAAATAGATTATACAACAAACAATATACTTTTAAGTCATTATCACATGGCTAACCTTGTAATTTCAGTGCTAGATTTCTCATTCTAATATCATCTTATATAATATACTAAAGCGATTATTTAAAAACCTAGATTGATATAAAATTACTTAATTGTTATTTTAATAGTTTTATAAATCAAGTTGTAATTAGAATTATTCTAAGATTTTACATTTTGAGTTTAAGTAGAACTAGTTCAGTTAATGCCTATATAAAGGTCTCACCATTAAGTTGCAATACATTACTTTAAAATTAATCTAATTCTAGAATTATTTTTCTTTTAGTATGCTAATTGAGAGTGCTCTTTGTGGAGGTTCTTTAACTGTCTCATCGAGCTAGGAATTGGATCTACTTGTAAGGTAAGCTCGTGGTGTCTTTTCAATTCCGAATTTCTTAATTTTCAGTTAAATTAGTTTGCCTTCCCATTGTTGATTGCAGGTTAAGTATGGAGGGTTTACTTAGGGATTTAAGTTTCTGCATGTTGATGTTATATGCGGGGTTTCATATTATATTGTTGATGCCGGGTTTTGCATTACTTGGTCTCCACCTTTTAAGACCTTCTAACTTTAGTCCATGACTTTCTTCTTTATGGATTCATCCTTTAACATAAACTTGAATGTCTTTTTTGACTTTATTGGCCCATGATCTTGTCCTTACTTCACTTGACATAGTGATACTTCATCCATATAGCATTGTGCACCTTGAATTGGATCCATCCTAGACTTCCCTTAACTTGAATTTAGTTTTAATTTCCACTTATTTGGACCTTGTTGTAATGATCTCCTTTTGAATGAACCATGCCAACCTTCATCATTCATGAGGTCGTGATTGTGATAACCCGACTCTCCCCTAACCTTGTCTCGAGTATATGATATGTATGATTGTGTGTATGCATGTGATTAGAATCAAAATTTAAGTTCACATACCAAGTTTCAAGCCAAATAAAATGAAAATGATGAGATTCAAAGAGCTAAAATCCCTTAAGAAGAGTTTTTCCCTCAATAGAGGAAACCAAGTTATGAGGGATATCTTTGAGGTTAGAAGTAGCTCAAAAGCATCTCAGAACTCTGCCAGATTTTCGGGAGAAAAGGCTCTAAATTAAGCTGGAACTTTATCGGAGTTAAGGTTACGAGTGATACAAGGTAAGCCCGTTTAAACCTCTTTTTCTTAGAAGTGTAATTTGCATATGAAGAGGGTATTTTTGGATTAAAAATTATTAATGTTCCTAAGGGAGACTACTGAAATTTTGATAGAAAATTGAGATAAACTAAGGGGAAACTCTGCCCATTTTAAAATAGAAAATTAAGGTTTTCATAAGGAGAGACTCTACCCCGCGTCAACAGAGAAATTTAAAGGTTTTATAAGGGGAAACACTGTCAAATTGAGTTGAGTGATTAGAGCTTGTGTTAAAGGGGACTCTACTTAAATCAAGGTTGCATAGGACCCAAAATAAGTGGATATTGTGATCGTAAAGCATACATAGTTTTTAAGTGTTTTCATCAGTATTTTATATGTACTTTCACATAGAAAGTGCAAGTATTTTGTGAAAGTGCTATTGTGTTTTAAGTGTTATTTTGTCCATATATTTTGAAAAGTGATTTTAATAAGTGTGCGTTGATCTTTATCAACGTAAGTCATTCCCGAAGCTCTTGAATGATGCTAGGCTTCTTGTGCCCATGTATAACCGTTCTATTTTCAGGTGCATGGGGATGTGTTAAATGTTAAGTATGCACTTATGCATGCAAAAGAGTAGGAAGATGTGAATGAACCTCCATAGCGGTGATGTAGCATAGCTCATTGTACAATGTAGCCAAGTGAATGTGATGATTTAGTTATCTGTTTTATGATTTAGTTATCTATTTTTTGCAAATATATAAGATATATATTTTGATGTATGTGAAAACTATATATATCACATGTATTAAGCTGTGTATCATGATATCCGCTTGTTGGGATAATGTATCTCACTCTCTCATCATTTTCAGATCCTACAAATACCACTGAGGAATAAACGGTAATAGCAGAGAAGTCTTTTACAAGTTAGGTTGTATAAGAACTCAAGTTACTATTTTGTACTTTTGCTTTATAGTGTAAGAAAGAAAAAATTTTAGAGCCTCATTTTGTATGTATTTGATGTACATATATCAAGGGATGTAATGCTTCTACACTTTTCTATTAATAAAAGTCTCGTTATGTTTTATTTAATTAAGTGTAAAGTGTAGTGTGCTCCAAACACACCCTATAAGAGAGGGGTGGCCGTGACGGGTTGGTATCAGAGCACAGTTCTAGGAATATCCCTTGATACGAGACTTAGGGTTACACGAGACTTAGATTAGAGAATTCAGTATAGTTTATGTTACAGGTAACTCTCTCCTAACTTGATGTTTTCTTGATGTAGGAAATGACAAGGGACGGGAAAGAAACTGCACGTTCGGATAGGGAAGATCGCCTCAAGCAATTTGGTTAGAGGCTAACACAACTAGTGGTGGGCTTTATCTCAACAGTAAACCAAAACATGGCTCATAATCCTAATGGTGACCGTAGTGGCAATTAGAATCATGCATCTACAAATGCATTGCAACTAGTTGAGCCAAATAATGGGAAGCTAATTAAGCAATTTAGAGGGTTGAATTCGACTGCCCTCCAAGGAGAACTTTCTCTGAAGATAGCTAAGTAATGGCTCTTGTAAATAGAGAAGAAGCTTAAGCTTATCAAGCCTACATTCGAGCAGAAGGTGAAGCTCATAGCTTTTATGTTCAAGAGAGCTACGAAGCATTGGTAGCGACTTAAGGAAGGTTCTCTCGAGCCCCAATTTTATGGAAGACCTTTATAGCAGTCTTCCATGACAAGTACTTTCCCGATTATATCAGGCAATAGAAGTTGATGGTGTTTGTAGAGCTAAAGCAAGGAAACATGATGGTAACAGAGTATGCAGAGAAGTTTACAGAGCACAAAAGCTATGAAGTTCCTAAAGGGGGATATGCAAAGCAATTTGGGACACTATTTCTATGATGCAGATACGAACATATGATAAAGCATTGGCATGAGTTAAGATAGTCAAAGAGAATTTATTACAGCAGCACCAACAACTGCGAAACTTTGTACTAGGTAAGAAGATGAGGGCTTTATAGCAACCACAATTAGATAAAAGACAAAGAACTGGCCCTGCTACTACTGCAAAGGCTCCAACACAAGTGATAGGTCAGACTTGCCAACATTATGGACGTGATCATGGCAGTAAACCCTACTACAAGCTAACAAAGGCATGCTTCAAGTGCCGTAACAACCAACATCAGATCAGGAGCTATTCTATCATAATTGAGCAGAACAAGCCGAAGAGTCAAGGGAGGGTATTTGCCATCACAAAGAAAGATGCTGAAGCTTTTCAAGACATAGTCCAAGCTATAGTTCCTATCTTTGGTACCTTGGCTAAAGTCTTAATTGATCCAGGATCTATGCATTCTTTTATTTCATTTGGTTTTGCACAATATATGAATGTTGATAAGACACCATTAGATATCATACTAGTAGTCTCCACCCCTACCGACAAAGACTTAATGGCTCATACAGTAGGTCGAGACTATATAACTTTTAGGGAAATGCCAGTAGACCTCATACTTCTAGATATGCATGACTTTGACATTATATTAGGAATGGATTGGCTTGCGGCATATCATGCCACTTTAGATTGCCATGGGAAAATAGTGACATTTAATATTCTGAATGACAAAGCATTCCAGTTTAAAGGCTTGACGGAGTCTCAGCATCCATCCTTGATTTCTTATGTTCAAGCTCATCGATTATTGGAGAAAGGATGCGCAAGATATCTCACATATGTAATAGAGAACAAAGAAGGAGTAAACCTACAACAGGTACCCGTGGTAAAGGATTTTTCTGATATTTTTTCCAGAAGATCTCCTAGGATTACCATCGGATCGAGAAATTGAGTTTGTTATCGATGTGATTCTAGGAATAAACCCGATCTCAAAGGCGTATAGAATGGAAAAGGTAGAACTTGAAGAGCTAAAGAAACAATTATAGGAGTTACTAGATAAAGGCTTCGTCAGACTAAGTGTTTCACCATGGGGAGCTCCAATGTTATTCATAAAGAAGAAAGATGGTACTATGAGGTTATGCATCGACTACCGGTAGTTAAATCAAGTCACTATCAAGAAGAAGTACCCATTACCATGTATTGATGATCTATTTGATCAACTCCAAGGAGCACAAGTATTCTCGAAGATTGATCTACGCTTTGGGTACCACCAGCTTAACAATTAAGAAAGAGGACATTGATCTAACAAATGCCCCTATAGCATTTATGGATCTCATGAATAGAGTATTTTAGTCGTTCATAGATACGTTTGTCATAATCTTCATTGATGACACATTGATCTATTCATATAGCAAAGCATAACATGTGGAACATTTAACTATAATGCTTAGAACACTCCGAGAAAAGAAGTTGTATGCCAAATTTAAGAAATGCAAGTTTTTATTAATAAGGGTTTCATTCCTCGGGCATATAGTTTCTAAGGAAGGAGAACCAGCTAAGGTAGAAGCTTTAGTGAATTGGAAGAGGCTAAAGACAATAATAGAAATTTGAAATGTTCTTGGCTTAGCTGGATACTACAGACGATTTGTAGATGGATTCTCTAAGCTAGCTGCTCCATTAACACAACTCACCAGAAAAGATGTGAAGTTTGAATGGAACACTAAGTGTGAGGAAAGTTTCTAAGAATTAAAAAAACAACTAACACGGCTCTAATAATAGCAATTCTAGACGATACAGGTGGATTTTCTATATATAGTGACACATCAAAAAAGGGTTGGGATGTGTTCTGATACAACATAGGAAGGTTGTGGCATATGCTTCTAGACAACTTAAGA
>NW_019014473.1:112148-132494 GCF_000150535.2 Carica papaya
CTCATATTTTCGTGCCAAGATTCGTAAATTCGTTGTGACTTCTATTTACTAAGGGCAGATATGGATTTTTGACTACCCACGTTGAATGACCAGATTAGATATATAACAACAATTTGCTCACGGCATATTCTGGCTTGCCAAACCATGGTACGATCTATGACCACAGTCGTACCAACCACAGTGTTCCTATAAGATATTCTACAGCCACGGTAGTACTTAGCCCAAGGTGACCCCTAACAGATATTCGCGTCACCACTCTCATTAGAGGGTACGTCGTCATTCACAGGAAGCGGTCCTCTCATGTCTTTTCAGACTAGATGGAGGAGGAGGAAACAGAAACCCTTTAGAGATAAAAATTCTAACAAGACACTTGATGCATTATCCATGTCAATATAGATACATTTATTTTTTGGACCATTTTAGGCTCATTCCTCTTTTAATGTTTCAGAAAATTAACACCAAAATCATGCTATTTAAATGACATACAAATCACCAAGTGCATATAAAATCTCATAACATGCTTAATCAAGAACAATTCTCTTCATTAGAACAATTAAATATAAATCATGCAAATCGTGAATCTAAAACTTTATAATTTTGATTTCTAGAAATACTTCATAAGATATTTAAGGAAATACTAAATTTCTTATCAAAACCATGAAATTTTCCTACACTTTTTTTCTTATTCTCATCTCTTTCTCTCTCTAGATCACTCTCTCTAAGCTCTTGGAGGATGGAAGAATAAAATGGAAGTGATGAGAAAAATGGAAGAAAGAGGGTACCTATTTATCAAAAATAGGGATCGTTGGATTTGCGTCAAGTGGAAAATCTAGTGAAGAGAGAGAAGGTTGAGTGGAAAAAGAGTGATGTGACACAATGCAATGGTGGTGCGAAAAATAGAGGAAGAATCGTCCAACCAACGGTAGCTCTTCACCCAAGGTGGCGGCAGCACATCGGCCAAGGTGGTGCATGGTGCACAAGGGGTGGCGGCACACTGCCTGAGGCAGCAGTACACCTCCCCTAGCCAACCGAGTGCTGCAGGCCTAGCCTGCAGGCGCCGACCTATCTTGTCGTGCATAGGGCCTACAGTGCATAGGGCATTGTGTGCAAGCCTACTACGCGCAGGCCTATCCAAGCAAGCCTACTGTGTGGATGGCGCCACAGAGGGCGCACAATGCCTGGCCCTTTGTTCGCGTGATATAATGTGTGCTGATTGGCTTGTCTGCACTCGATGAGACGTGCCAGCAAATTAGCCTCATGCGTCATATAGACGGGATGTGCGCATAATGCGGATGTCCTGTGTTGGCTGCGCTCGCTCATGCAGGTGTGGCATGCGATGCCCATACAGGGGGGTATTTCCTACAGTCATTTTCCTGTGGGATTCAACCCCTCTTTCCCATCTTTTCTCCTAAAAATTATTTTAATAAAAATATAACAAAAATAAAATAAAATAATGAACTCATAATAAAATTAAAATTATGAATTTAATTCACAAAATATGATAGAAAATTACGAGATAAATTTAAATAAATTCAAGTGCCCTTAAGGCCCAAATAAATAGGGATTTATATATACAAATTTAGTGCATTGGTGAGCGGGGTGTTACATTCTCCCCACCTTAAAAACTTTGGTCCCCCAAATTTTTTTCGAATTGGTCTAGGAACTTTTCTCTCATCTTGCTCTCTAACTCCCACGTCGCCTCTTCTAAAGTATGGTGTTGCAGATGCACCTTCATCATGGGATCCTCTTATTGTGTAAAACTTTGTCGATCCAATCAAGAATTTTTTTGAGAAGTTTCTTGTACATCATATCAACTTGTACCTGCGGTTCATAACGAGGAATGATATGCGAATGGTCAGGATGGTACCTTTTTGAGCATGGAGACGTGAAAAACATCATGTAGACCCACAAACTCTTGAGGCAGAGTAAGGCGGTACGCCATGGGTTTAATACGCTGCACAATCCGTAAAGGTCCCACATAACAGGGGCTCAACTTTGTTTGTTTCTCGAACTGCATTTTTTCCTTCTAGGGGAAAATCTTGAGGAAGACTTAGTCTCTAACGACGAATTCTAGAGGTCTTTTTTCATTATCAGCGTAGTTTTTCTAGCGACTCTAGGCAGTAGCCAAGTTCTTATGGATGATCTCAACCCTCTCAATAGTCTCCTGGATGAAGTCTAGTCTCAAACGATGTTTATTTCTAACTTTGATCCAGCAAGTGAGAGAATAATAGGGCCTATCGCACAGGGCTTCATACGGAGTCATGCCGATGCTGGAATGATAATTGTTATTATGAGAAAATTCACACTGGGGAAGATACTCATACTAGTTATCGCTAAAGTTGAGGACATAAGCACGCAACATGTCTTCCAACGTTTGGATAGTGCGTTCAAACTGACCATCTGTTTGGGGATGATAAGTAGTGCTGAAGTACAATCCAGACCTAAGTACTTCTTAGAAGCTATCCCAAAAGTGGAAGGTTAATCGAGGATCTCAATAAGATACAATGGATGAGGGAATGCCATAAAGTCGAACAATTTCATCAATAAAAATGCTGGCTAATCTGCTGGTGGAGTCAGTGGTTCTGATGGGCAAGAATTGGGCGATCTTGGTTAGTTTCTCAATGATGACCCAAATAGCATTACGACTAGAACAGGTCCTGGGTGGGCTGGTGATAAAATCCATGGTTACATACTCCCATTTTCATTTTAGAATGGGGAGGCCCTATAACAAACCGCCATGTCTATGGTGTTTTGCCTTAATTCTTTGGCAAGTAAGGCATTGAGAGACATAGTTAACAATGTCCTTCTTCATTTTTAGCCACCAATATTGGCACTTCAGGTCCCAATACATCTTAGTACTCTCAAGGTGGATGGACAGTTTGGAGGCATGGGCAGGCTTGAGAACATTTGTCTTGACAGCGATGACGACCCAAATTTTATCTTGAAATCTACACAACCGATCATCTAAGAGCCTAAAATTAGGAAACACGTCAGAAGTGAGCTAACTCTAACTTTTGGTATTTTTTGGTCTGTGGAATGAGCTTCCCAAATCTTCATGAAAAGATCAGGAAAAGTTCATATCTGAGCGAGATAGGCACCATTGACATAGTGGTTGAGGCAGAATGCCTACATAACATTTACTAAGTTCCAACTGGAGGCCACAATTTGGGCTAACACAGTGGACTCCTTCCGGCTCAGTGCATCAGCGACTACATTCCCTTTACAAGGATAGTAGATGATCTTGCAGTTGTAGTCCTTCAAGAGGTCCATCCAACATCTCTGTCCCATATTTTACTCCCTCTGCAAGAAGATATACTTTAAAATCTTATTGTTAGTGTAAATTTCAAAGGTCTAACGAAATAGGTAATGACACCATATCTTCAAGGCAAAGATAATGGCTGCCAACTCCAGTCGTGAGTAGGGTAGTTCTGTTCATGGGGCTTCAACTGTCTGGATCCATAAATGACCACTCTATAATGTTGCATCGTAACGCATCCCAAATCAATATGAGATGCATTGCAGTAGACCTAAAATCTTCCGATGTTGTTGGAGAAGATCAACACTGGAGTAGAGGTAAAATGGTGCTTTAATTCCGTAAAGCTTTCACTACATTTATAATCCTAGACAAAAAGTATGCCCTTTTGAGTGAGATGAGTCAACAGAGCCGTAATCATAGAAAATCCATCGATGAATCCTCAGTAGTAACCTGCCAAGCCAAGCAAACTACGTACCTCAGCTACATTGGTGGACAGGTTCTAGTTGATCATCGTTTCAACCTTAGTCTGTGTGCGATGTGACATGCACAGATTGGCCTATCTGCACACAATGGGATGCGCAGGCACAAACCAGCCTCGCAACCCATGCGAACCAGACGTACCCACAGTGTGCACGTCCTGTGTTTGCCCCGCGCGTGTACTCGCGCACACAACATGCGATGCCCATGGGGGTGGGTCTTTCCTGCGAGTGTTTTCCAGTGGGTTTCCGCCCCTCTTTCCCACCTTTTCTCCTGAAAATTATTTTAATAAAAATATAACAAAAATAAAATAAAATAACAAAGTTAGAATAAAATTAAAATCATGAATTTAATTCATGAAATACGATATAAAATTACGAGGTAAATTTAAATAAGTTTAACTAGCCTTAAGGCCCGAGTAAATCGAGGTTTCCAGATACAACTTTAGCACGATGGTCAGCGGGGTGTTACAGTTACTTTATGCAGATATAATCTATCTAATATCTGATAATTTTTGGGTTAGTCCTATTCAAATAGTTCCTAAGAAGGGAGGCATGACTATAGTTAAGAATGAGAATAATCAATTAATCCCTACTAGGATAGTAACAAGGTGGCGAGTCTATATAGATTATTGAAAATTAAATTAAGCTAATATAAACGACAACTCTCCTTTACCATTTATGGATCAAATACTAGAAAGGCTAGTAGGTAATGAGTTTTATTGCTTTTTAGATGATTATTCTGGATATTTTCAATATTCTTATTGCCCCGGAAGATCAAGAGAAAACAACCTTTACTTGTCCTTATAGTACTTTTGCTTATAGGCATATGCCTTTTGGGTTATGCAATGTACCAACTACGTTTCAGCGGTGTATGATGTTTATTTTTAATGACATGATTGAATAATTTATGGAGATTTTTATGGATGATTTAACTCTCTATGGACTAACATTTGACTCTTGTTTACATAATTTAGAGTTAGTTTTGCAGAGATGTGAGGATACAAACTTGGTGCTGAATTAGGAGAAATATCACTTCATGGTGACAGAAGGAATAGTCTTGGACATAAAATTTCTGAAAGAGGAATTGAAGTAGATAAAACAAAAGTTGAGGTGATAGTAAAGTTGCCACCACCAACAGATGTCTGAGCTATTCGGACTTTCTTAGGCCATGCGGGTTTTTATAGAAGATTTATTAAGGGTTTTCTAAAATAACAAAACCTTTAAGTGATTTACTTATGAATAATGCTAAATTTAACTTTGATAATGATTGTTTGCAGGCCTTTAACATATTAAAAGCAAAGCTAGTGACAACCCTTGTGATTGTGGCACCGAATTAGAGTGAGCCTTTTGAGCTTGTGTGATGCTAGTGACTATGTACTAGGAGCTATCCATGGGCCAATGAGAGAAAAAGTTTTTAGAACCATTTATTATGTTAGTCATACTCTCAAAAGCCCACAACTCAATTATAGTACAACTGAAAAAAGAGCTCTTAACAATTGTTTTTGCATTTAAGAAATTTAGATCATATTCAATATGTTTAAAAATATTATTTTCACTGACTATGCAGCTTTAAGGCATCTTTTTCTATAAAAGACTCTAAACCAACATTTATTCAATAGCTGTTGCTACTACAACAATTTGATGTGGAGATTAGAGATAAGAAAGGAGCGGAGGATGTGACATCCCAGGTGCAAGTTAAGACAATTGGGTGCCAGATACAGATTCAGAATAACGAGTGCATGATAATATTTATAAAGTAGAATCAAGACCTTAAGATTTCCTTACAGATACATATATATAGTTCCAAATACATACATCACTAAGGCCAAAAGTGGCTACAAAATACAAAACATAAGGGCCACTTCTTTCACTATGCTACTAGAATTCATCAAAGTGTGGGAAAACACACGCACTCAGATTTGTGTCTCCACGAGATCCTCATAGACTTCCAAGGGCAGGTTTGCCTGTGGTTCCTCATTTTCTTCCTTATTTGGGGAGGAATGAAAAGAGTGAGTTCCATATGCTCAGTAACGAAATAGTACTAAATTAACATCATAAGATTTCAAAAGTTTATTATTTTATCTTACCGTTTAGCTTCCTCATTTACCTAACTCATCATTAGGAAAAACATTTATTTTTGAATATATAAAAAGTAAATTAACACAGAAAATTAAATATACATATATCATGCCAAATAAAAAAGAAAATCAAATAAATCATAAAATACTCAGATTTTTGTGTCATACTTCGCGAAGTCATTACAAACTTCCATCTCTGAGAGCAGATATAGATACATATTTCCAACTGCCCAAGTGGAATGACAAGATCAGATATAAATACGGTAATTTTCTCAGGCCCACTTCCAGCTAGCCAAACCATGGTACGATCTATGACCATGGTCGGACCAACTATAGTGGTCCTAACAGATAATCTATAGTCATAACATTACTTAGCCACGGGTGACCCCTACAGATAGTACGATACCACTCTCATTAGAGGGCACGCCATCATCCACTGGGAGCGGTCCTCTTACGTCTTCTCAAACAAGATAAGGGACGATGGAAACAGATACCCTGAAGGGCAAGGGGAACAGATACCCCTCAGAGATAAAAAGCCTAACGAGACACTTGATGCAATATGCATGCCAATACAGATACATTTCGGACCATATAGGCTTTATTCCTCTTTCTCTTTTTCTTTTTTGTTTATTTTATCTTTTTATTATCACGGCTACATATTACATTTGTCACATGTAAATTCACCAAGTGTCAGTAATTCACACAGTATGCTTGAAAATCAGACAATTCGACTCATTTGAATACAACAACATGCAAAATAGACAAAATAACTATCATATTAAATTTTTTTATTTAAAAATACTCCTTATAATGTCGAAAATAATACTAGATTCCTTACCAAAATCTCGATATTTTCTCTATCATCGTTTTCCTTTCTTTTTTTTCTCTCACTATTTTACTATCTCTCACTCTCTCTAAATCTTTGAAAAATGGAACACATGGAAGTGTGGAGAAGAAGAGAAGGGGACGGTAATTTATAAAATTTTAGAACCGTTAGATTCATGCCAAGTGGCAAAATCTGATGAAGAGAGAGAAGAAAAAGATTCTTTGCATGAAAAACGAGGGAGGAAAATTTTCTCCACCAATAGTGGCGGTGCGGCACCCAAGGCAGCGGCAGAGTGCCCAAGGCGATAGAGCCCGACTGGCGTGCTGCAAGCTAGCCTACCGGCACACAGGCCTACTGTCGCACGTGCAAGGGCTAGCATTCACGCATGTAGGGCTTACAAGTACTAGGCGCCATGCGTGCAGCCCTCCTGTTCGCAGGCCCCAAGTGTGCAGGGTCTTTTCGTGCAGGCCTGCAGTGCGAATGGCATGCGCAAAGTGTGCGATGCTAGTCCTTGTGCAAAGTGACGCTCGAACAGCTTGCCTGCGCATGACTGGATGTGCACGCTAGTCCTGACCCCACACCGTATGTGCGAAGGAGATGTGCGCCTTGTGCGAACGTGCCATGCATGCGTGTGTGCGGAGCGGATATGCGCGCTGTGGGCACATCCCGTGCGTGCGTGGGTGCAGAGGGGACGTGCGCGCTGTGTGCTTTCCCGTGAGTGTATGCGTTCAGAAGGGACATCCCCGCTGTGTGCATGTCCCGTGCATGCGTGCGAACGGAGGAGATATCCCCGCTGTGTGCATATCCCGTGCGTGCATGCGTACGGAGGGGACGTGCGCACTGTGGGCACGTCCCTTGCGTTCTAGCGTGCGAATGGGGTGTGTGCGCCATACGCAGGCCCCACGGCCACGATGTGCGTTGTGCGCATGCCCCATGGCCACTGTGCGCATGGCCTGTGGCCACTGTGCGTGCATGTGTATGCGCATAGTGTGCCCAACACGGGTGTTGGTAAACCTATTTTTTATGGGATTTTTCCCTGCGAACTGGTTTTCTCCCGTTTCACTGTTTTTTGATTTTTTTCTAATTTTTTCCTTTGAAATAAAACAAAATAATATAAAATAAATTAAAATAAAAATAATAGTAAAATAATAAAATAAAAATAAATTAAAATCACAAATCTCAAGAATGGTGTAAATTAATTTAAATTTAGAACGGCCAAATGCCCAAATAATGGGTGGGGTGTTACATCCCTCCCACCTAAAAACATTTAGTCCCCAAATTTTTCTCGAATAAGTCTGGATACTTCTACGGCATTTCATTCTCTAACTCCCACGTTGCTTCTTCTGGGGGTGTAGTGCTGCCATTGTACCTTCATTATAGGAATCGTCTTTTTACATAAGACCTTATCAGTCCACCCGAGAATTTCTACAAGAACCTCCTCATAGGACATATCGGCTTGTAACTCTAACTCATCATGAGAAATAACATGAGAAGGATCAGGGTGGTACTTCTTGAGCATCGAGACATAAAAGATATCATGTAAACCTACCAATTCCCGAGATAGGTTGAGGCGGTAAGCCACGAGTCTAATGCACTTGATGATAAGAAAAAGTACCACATATCGAGGGCTCAACTTTCCTCTCTTTTCAAACTGCATCTTGTCTTTGTAGGGATAGACTTTTAGGAAGACTTGATCTCCTACGAAAAACTCTAAGGGTCACCTACAATTATCGGCGTAGCTCTTCTAGTGACTCTGTGTAGTTGCCAAATTCTTGCAGATGATTGCAACTTTCTCAATGGTTTCCTGAATGAGGTCTAGTCCTAAGTGCCATTGGTTCCCAACTTCACTCCAGCAAGTAAGGGAATGATAAGGCCTTCCATACAAAGCTTCATATGGGGCCATACCAATGCTGGAATGGTAACTGTTATTATAAGCAAATTCACAAAGAGAAAAATACTATACCAGTTATCACCAAAGTCGAGAATGTAAGCATGTAACATGTCTTCCAATTTCTTGATCGTACGCTTAGATTGACCATCTATCTGGGGATCATAAGCGGTACTGAAGTACAACCCAGACCCCAAGGCTTCTTAGAAGCTATCCTAAAAGTGAGAGGTGAACCGGCAGTTACGGCCGGATACAATAAATGAGGAAACTCCATGGAGTCAAACAATCCCATCCACATATAGGTGGGCTAACTTACTATGGAGTCTGTGGTTCGAATAGGCAAGAAATGTACAGTCTTGGTTAGTTTATCCACAATGACCCAAATGGCATTTCGACCAGAACAGGTCCTGGACAATTCGGTGACAAAATCCATAGTCACATGCTCCCATTTCAATTCGGGAATCAGAAGACCCTGTAGCAATCCACTGGGTCTCTGATGTTCTGCCTTTATCCATTGACAAGTAAGGCATTGGGAGACATAGTCGACTATATCCTTCTTCATTCTTGGCCACCAATATTGTTGCTTCAAGTTCTGGTACATCTTGGTACTCTCGGGATGGATGGATAACTTGGAAGCATGGGCAGTCTTGAGTACATTTGTGCACACTGCATTAAGGACCAAAATTCAGTTCTAGAATTTGAATAATCCATCATCAGAAGTGAACTTACCCAGGCTCTTGATGAGTTCTGGATCCATTGCCTGTGCTTCCCAAATTTCATAAAAAGATCAGGTAGGGCTCAGATCTGGGCGAGGTAGGTGCCCTTGCCATAATAGCTAAGGCAGAGCGATTGCACGGTGTCCATCATCTTTTAACTTGAGGCCATGGTTTGGGCTAGCATAGTAGGCTCTCATCGACTTAGGGCACCGACGACTATATTCCCTCTTACGGGGTGATAATGATCTGACAATCATAATCCCTCAAAAGATCCATCCAACGTCTTTGTCTCATGTTTAACTCTCGCTGTGAAAGATATATTTGAGACTCTTATGGCCAGTGTAGATTTCGAAGTCTGGCCATATAGGTAATGCTGCCATAACTTCAGGGTAAACATAATGGCTACCAGTTCCAAGTCGTGGGTAGGGTAGTTCTACTCATGGACATTGAGCTATAAGGATCAAAATGCAACTACTCTGCCATGCTGCATCAAGACACACCCCAAACCGATATGAAATGCATCACAGTAAACTTGGAATCTCCCCTCATTGCCCGGGAGAATCAACAAAGGGGCAGAAGTGAGACGACATTTCATCTCCATAAAACTTTCACTGCATGTATAATTTGTAGCAATCCTGGTGAATCCGTCAATGAATTATTGGTAGTATCCTGCCAAGACAAGTAAACTATATACCTTAACCACATTGGAGGGTGGACACCAGCTGGTCACTAATTCCACCTTAGACGGGTCTATAGAAACTCCTTCACTTGAGATTACATGATCGAGAAAAGAAACTCAATCCAATCAAAAGGAACACTTAGTTTTGTATACAATTGGTTTTTGTGGAGGGTCTCCAGCACTTTAGCCAAATGTACAATATGTTCCCCATGACTTTTGGAATACACCAGAATATCATTAATAAAGACGATAATGTATTGATTCAGTGCGTGCTGAAAAACTCAGTTCATTAGGTCCATGAAAGTTGTTGGGGCATTGGTCAATCCGAACGGCATCACCCTAAACTCGTATAATTCATATCTACAACGAAATGAAGTTTTTGGAATATTTTTTTCCTTCATTCTCAACTGGTGGTACTCGGTTCTGAGATTAATTTTAGAGAAGACCATGACTCCTTACAATTGATCGAATAGATCGTCGATCTGAGGTAAAGGGTACTTACTTTTGATAGTCACTCGGTTGAGTTTCCTATAGTCGATGCAGAGTCGAAGGGACCAGCATTTTTCTTTACGAATAACACCAGAGCGCCCTAAGGTGAATAACTAGGGCGAATGAATTTTTGGGTGATAAGATCATAAAGTTGATGTTTCAGTTAGGTTAGTTCAGTGCAACTCATGCGATATGTGGGCTTCGAGATTGGTTGGGTTTTAGGCAATAATTTAATCAGGAACTCTACCTCGCGTGGGGGAGGTAGACTAGGGAGTTCAATGGGAAAGACATTAGGAAAATTACAAACAATAGGTATGGTTCACATAGCAGGATCAACATCCATATTCTTGTTCAATTGTTAAGAAAATGATAACAACTTTTATTTCGAGGATCGTAAATTTACAATTTTATTTTCACAATCTATTATACCTCTATACTTTTCCAACCAATCCATTCCTAATATTACATCAAATCCTACAAAATCTAATAATATCAAGTTTACACACACTTCTATCCTTGAAGTCTTTATCTTACAGTCCTGATATATGCAATGAGTCTCGAGTAGTCCCTTAAAGGGAGTTTTCACTACTAGCCTTTTTCTTAAAGCTTCTGGTTTCAATTTTAGGTTACCAGCAAGTGTACAGGAAATAAAAGAGTGAGTTGCAGCAGTATCGATTAAAGCCTTGGTAGGAGTATTATGAACAGAAAGCATACCCTAGATGAGAATAGGAGCAAGAATGACTTCAGTTTTGTCTAAATTATACACTTGACCTTATGTTGTGGGTCTGGATACATCCTTCAGTCACTCACGGCAGTCTTTTATAAGGTGCTGGGTGCTTTCACACCAATAGTAGGTGTGATTGATACGCTGATAAGGTAGGTCACCATGCGAGCAACCACAATGTTGACAAGGTGGGTTAGTTTGGATAGGTGTGGCTGTAGGCGGGGGCAAAGTAGGAGGAAGGTAAATTCTGGTTCATTTGTCTGGGTGGTTACTTACTGGGTCAGGCAATCTCTTTCTAAGCTGTGGAGGCAGTTGTTGGGCTCAAACTAAAGCAAAGTGTTGGTGCTTAGCAGAGATAAGATCTTCAAGAAACTGGTTATGTTCAAGCACCTCTGCATACGAGTTGGGTCTTAGTATAGCAACTCGATCATAAATGTCGGCATGAAGGCCCTTGAGAAACTTCCTAACTTTCTGACTTTCGGGGGGACCATCAAAGGGGCAAACCTAGATAGTTGAACAAATCGGGCTGCATATTGGCTATAGACAAGCTTCCTTAGTGGAGGTCCTGGAATTCCTCCTCTTTATTTTCCCGAACATAAGCAGGGAAGAAGTTATCAAAGAAAACATCCATGAAAACTTCCTAGGTAGTAGAGGTAGGCAGGACTTTTTTCTTGAATTGCCACCAGTGTTCGGCTTCACCATTTAATATAAAGGCTGTAAGAAGGACCTTTTGTTCTTCAATTAGGTCTAGTACAAAGAAGAGTTTTTCTATTTGTAGGATCCAAGCTTCGGCTACTAAAGAATCAGGGCCACCTCTAAAGTATGGGGGGTTAAGTTTCTTAAACTCTGCTATATTAAAGGAGATAGACCGATCTGAGTTTAATAATTCACAGGTAGGGGGTGGACAAGGCTTGGCCTGGTTTTGTCCTACGACTGCAGTTAATCCTTGAAGAGCTCAGAAAAATTCTGCAAATTCAGCCTCGGTCAGATGACCAGGAGCTTTAGGTCGTTCAGTACGCTCTACAGATGGTCTTCCTCGCGTCATTCCTACAAAAGAAAGGAAGATACGAGTTGGAGTTTTAATCTTTGAAAGGAAGACATTTTTCTTTTCTAAGTACTCTAAATGGTTTATCTATCCTAGACCTCAGTGTAAGGGATTTATTTTGTGATATTCTAATCTAATACCACCTGTGACATCCCAAGTGCCAGTTATGGCAATTGGGTGCAAGATACAGATTAAGAATAATGAGTGCATGGTAATATTTATACAGTGGAATCAAGACATTAAAAAATCTCTTATAGATACATATATATAGTTCAAAATACATACATCACTGAGGCCAGAAGTGGCTACAAAATATAAAATATAAGGGCCACTTCTTTCACTATGCTACTGGAATTCATCAGAATGCGGGAATAGACATGCACTCAGATTTGTGGATCAATGGGATCTTCATAGACTTCCAAGGGTAGGTTTGTATGTGGTTCCTTAGTTTCTTCCTCATCTAGGGAGAAATGAAAAGAGTGAGTTTCATATACTCAGTAAGAAAAATAGTATCAAATTAACATCGTAAGATTTCAAAAGTTTATTATTTTATCTTACCGTTTAGCTCCCTCGTTTACCTAACTCATCATTAGAAAAAATATTTATTTTAATAGCAAAATAGTACGTTAGCGCAGAAAATCAAATATATATATATCATGTAAAATAATAGAGAAAATCAAATAAATCATAAAATGCTTAGATTTTTTATGTTATTCTTCGCGAAGTCGTTACAAACTTCTATCTCTGAGAGCAGATATAGATACAGATTTCCAATTTCCTAAGTGGAATGACCAGATCAGATACAGATATGGCAATTTGCTCAGGCACACTTCGGGCTGGCCAAACCATGGTACGATCTATGACCACGACTGTACCAACTATAGTGGTCCTAATAGATAATCTATAGTCACGACATTACTTAGCCACGAGTGACCCCTAAAAATAGTACGATACCACTCTCGTCAGAGGGCACGTCGTAATCCACTGGGAGTGGTCCTCTTGTGTCTTTCTAGACTAGATAAGGGAAGGGAGAAATAGATACCCCGAAGGGCAAGGGAAACAGATACCCCTCAGAGATAAAAAGCCTAACGAGACACTTGATGCAATATGCATGCCAATACAGATACACTTCGAACCATACAAGCTTCACTATACTTTTCTCTTTTTTTTTTATCTTTTTATTATCACGGCTACATATTACATTTATCATATACAAATTCACCAAGTGTCAGTAATTCACACAGCATGCTTGAAAATCAAACAATTCGACTCATTTGAATACAAAGGCATGCAAAACAGGTAAGATAACTATCATATTAAATTTTTTTATCTAAAAATACTCCTTAGGAGGTCGAAAGTAATACTAGATTTCTTACCAAAATCTCGATGTTTTCTCGTTCAGCATTTTCCTTTCTTTTTCTTCTTCTCTGACTATTTTACTATATCTCTCTCTCTCTAAATCTTTAAAAAATGGAAGTATGGAGAGGAAGGGAAGGGGAAAAGCAATTTATAGAATTTCAGAACCGTTGGATTCGTTCCAAGTGGCAAAATCTTGTGAAAAGAGTAAAAGAAAAGTTTAATTGCATGAAAAATGAGGGAGGAAAATTTCCTCCTCCGGCGATGGCGGCGCGTTGCTTAAGGCAGCAGTGGATCTCTGCTCGAGGTGACAGAGCCTGGTCGAGGTGCTGCAGACTAGCTTATAGGCACACAGGCCTGCAGCCGCGTTCACTGAGCCTAGGTGTACTGGGCGCCGCACGCGCAGGCCTACTGCGCAGGCCCTAGGCGCATAGGGTCTGTCCGGGTAGACCTGTAGCATGGACGGTGCACGCACAATGTGTGGCGCCAGTCTGTGCGCGAAGTGATGTGTGGACAGCCCGCCTGCGAGTGACAAGATGCGTGCACAGGTCTTGACCTCGCGCCATGCGAGCGTGCGAAGGGGAGGTGCGTGCTGTGCGCACGTCCCGTGCCTGCGTGCGTACGGATGGGACTTGAACGTTGTGCGCACACCTGGCGGCCACTGCGTGTTCATGCACACGTGCACAGTGCCCAGCACCCATGTGGGCAAACTTATTTTCCTATGGGATTTTTGCATGCGAGCCGATTTTCTCCCGTTTTTCCATTTTTTGATTTTTTTCTAATTTTCGCTTTTGAAATAAAACAAAATTATGTAAAATAAATAAAAATAAAAATAATAGTAAAATTAATAAAAAAAATAAAAAAAAATAGATTAAAATCATAGATCTCGAGAATGGTATAAATTAATTTAAATTTAGGGTGGCCAAAAGCCCGAATAAATGAAGTTTTCAAATTATTTTAGCACAGTGATGGGTGGGGTCTTATAGAGGATCTAGTAGCGGACCATTTATTGAGACTAGAGAATTTGTTACCGACAAAATAGGAGATTTCTGAACTTTTTCTTGATGAGAAGTTATATGTTGTGTTTTCCAGCTCTTCTAAGTTACCATGGTATGCTGATATAGCTACTTTTCTTGCAGAAGGGTGGATACCAAAGTATTTTAGTTTTCAACAAAGGACAAAGTTTATTACTAAAGCCAAGAATTTTATCTGGGATGATCCTTACCTATACAAACTTTACCCAGATCAAGTTATTAGGAGATGTGTGCTTGAACAGGAATTCAATTCCATTATGAATCACTGTCATGATAGGGAGGCAGGTGGTCAATTTTGAGCAAATAAAATAGTTGCAAAAAGGTATATCTCTAGTTGTGTTGTTTCCACAGTACAAATAATATCTTAAAAAGTTGTGAAATGCCCCTAACTAATATTCTTGTGTGCGAAATTGATAGTGCCTAAAACGATATCATTATCACCCACTTTTGAGTTGTTAAACTTGATGTTATGCTATCTAATCTAAGCTATTTTCTATATTTTATTGCAGGACAAGAGATAATGATAAAACAAGGAAAAACAATATGAAAAGGGGAAGAGTTCATGAAAATAGTCATTCGGCCAGAGGCAAGCCTTGGGCAAGGCTTGGGTTCAGCAGTTAGTAGTAGGTCCTATCCAAAACAACTTAGCCTTGGGCAAGGCTAAAGGTTACACACAACAATTGACCTAAATGAAAATACATGTTTTTTTAAATCTGGAAAAAATCTAGGGCCAAAAATCATCATCATTCTTCTTCTTGATGCCACATAAAGCTTTAGCAGCAGATTTCACACTCTCTTTTCATCTTCTTTCTTCTCTTTGATCATTAAAAAACTCTTTCATATTGAATCCACCAGGAGTGGCTAGCTATATTATTTTTTCTAGTTGATAGATCTAGCAAACTCCAGCAATGTACTTGTGAGATCTAATCGAATTAATTTGAGTTTTATTTCATATCTGGTATTTATTTATTTCCTGTACCTATATATATTTGTTGTTTTGAATTCGTTTCAATAGGGCCCATCATACGTGGAGAGAAACGGCAAGCAACTAGCCAAACTCCTCAAATTCGTAACCATTTAAGTAGTTTCGGCACTTAGTAATGATTAGTGCCGCACCAAGGACGTAAGTAATCTAGTTCACTAGTTCACGTGGATGAATCCGGCAACTTGAATCAAGTCTTTCTAGCTCTTAAGGCCATTAACAAGTTAAATTCTATGGACGTTCCCAGGACTGTGTAGCAATGAAGAACCAACTAATAAATATTTTTTGGTTGGTTTAAGAATAAAGAAGGATTGGTTGTCAAAACATTTCTAACAACTATAACTCATTTGCCATATTTTGGATAAAATGAATCCTTGCATCTATGATCAATTATATTACTAGAGCTAGCTATTTCGTCAACTAGGAATTCTTCTTATAATTGCTTAGTTTCTAATTTGCAGTCAATAATTTGTTTAACATTATTCTACTTATTGTTCATTTTATATTTTGTGTATTGGACTCTACAAAGCCACCACTTGTTTACTTTTTATTCGTTGGTCAAGGAAGAAAATTGGTTTTCAATTTCCCGTGGATTCGATCCTTCTTACCAGTACTACAATTTTGTTTTATTAGTTAAATAGGAATCTCTTTTTGGTGGATTCAACACCCATCAAATTTTGGCACTGTTGTCAGGGAATTGAGATTAACTAATTATTTTTCCTTTTTATGACTAGGACCGATCATAGAGAACCTCTTTTTTATGATTGAAAAATCAAGAAAATCATAAAAAGTTTAAAGAAACAGACCCAGCTAGAGAGAAGAATGTGTTAACAGGACATTATTTTTGCAGACAGCAGTGTAGCCATTGAAACCAAACTAAAAATCAAGCAATTTGTCGAAGAAAGCACATTAGGGGAGCTGGGAGCACGCCTACCAATGAGTAGCCCTCTACATCATATGTCTAGATTTGAACGTAGCTTTCGAGTTGAAATCTATCCTAATTCACTTCCTGCCGAAGTTCAAAAGTTTAGAGAATAAAAACCCATACAAGCACCTAAAAGAACTTCATGTCATGTTGTGACATCCCAAATGCTAATTAAGGCATAAGGATGCCAGATATGAAAACATATTACAAGAGCATAATAGATAATTGTATGCAGCGGAGTAAATTATTACAAATCCCTTACCAAAATATATGAGGTCAGAAGTGGCAAAATTCAAAATATCAAAATACAAAAAGGGCCACTTCTTTAATCATGTGAATGGACTTATCAGAGTGCGGGACAAGTCATGCACTCAAGGTTTGTGGATCCACAGGATCCTAATAGATTTTAAGGGGTAGGTCAGCGATTGGTTCCTCACTATCTTCGTCATCTGGGGGGACGACATGGAAATGGGTGAGTTCTATATACTCAGTAAGAAAAATAATACTTAAATAATATCATAAGATTTCAAAAGTGAATAATTATGTCATCAACACTTACCATCTGGGGTCACATCAAGGTTCTTTCTTAATTTATGACAATAATTAATTTAATTATAAAATATTAGATCCATCATGTCATAGTCATTACAATAAATTCAATCATGCTGATAATAAAGAAAATCAAATAAGTAATGATATGCTCAGTTTTTGTGTCATGCTTTGTGAAGTTGTTCTGACTTCCATCTACTGAGGGTAGATAGCGATTTCTAACTACCTATGTGGAATGACCAGATCAGATATAACAAAAATTTGCCAACAATACATTTTCAACTTACCAAACCATAGGACCACTGTGTTTGGCACAGGTGTGGTCATAGATAGCGATTTCTAACTACCTATGTGGAATGACCAGATCATATATAACAAAAATTTGCCAACAATACATTTTCAACTTACCAAACCATGACACGATCTATGACCACACCTGTGCCAAACACAGTGGTCCTATTATTTGGTCTGTTGCCAATGTATTGATGCACCATATGTGACCCCTAACAGATAATTCACGTCACCACTCTCATCAGAGGGTATGCCGTAATCCACAGGGAGCCGTCCTCTCACATCTTTTCAGACCAGATAGGGGAGGGAGAAAATAGAAACTTCTTAGAGATAAAAAGCCTAACAAAACACTTGATGCATTATGCATGTCAATACAGATACATATTTTTCATACTATTTCATACTTAGTCTCCTTTTCACATTTCAGTAATTGATCACAAAAATTATATTATTTAAATTACATGCAAATCATCAAGTGCATATACAATCATATAACAGTCTTTATCAAGTAAAATTTACTTCATTTGGACATTTAACATAATAATACAAATCATAATTTCAAGTTTCATAATTTTGGCTCTAGAAATGCTCATTAGGATGTTTAAAAGTAAATACTAAATTCTTTACTGAAACCTCAAAGTTTTCCTACACCTTTCTTCTTCTTCTCCTCTCCTTCTCTCCCTAGATTAATCCCTCTCTAAGCTCTTGGAGGATGAAAGAATGAAATAGAAGTGATGACGAAAATGGGAAGGGTGGGGTCTCTATTTATAGAAAATATGAACTGTTAGATTTTTGTCAAGTCATAAAATCTAGTGAAGAGAGAAAAAGTGAATGAGAAGGGACTGATGTGATGTCTGACCGATGTGACCAATGAACAAATGACGCACGTGACAGCAACACAAAAATTGGAGGCACGCCTCCCAAATTATGGTGGCACACCGCCTGAGGTAGCAGAACACTGCCCCATTTGGCCGCGCGCGGAGCCAGCCTGTGCGCACACGGGACCTACAGTGCACAGGCCTACTGTGTGCAGGCCTATGTGCGCAGGCCTCCCATGCAGGCTTACTGCATAGACGACATGCACACAGAGCGCACGACACCGCACCAGTTTGTGCATGATGGGACGCGCGCGGATTGTGCCTCTCTGGGCCCAATGGGATGCTCAGGCAAACTAGCCTCGCACCCGGTACGGATGGGACATGCACATAGTGCACACGTCTGGTGCTGGCTGCGCGTGCGCAGCACACGATGCCCACGCAGCACGCGATGCCCACGCAAGCGAGTCCTTTCCCGCGAGCGTTTTCCCCCAAGATTCTGCCCTTTTTTTCGATCTTTTCTCCTAAAAATTTATGTTTTAAATAAAAATAATAAAATGATATCAAAAAAAATAATAAAATATAAATTTTAACAATAAATTAAAAATATGAATTTAATTTATGAAATACGATATTAAAAAAACTATGAAATAATTTAAAGAGTTCAAATGGTCTTAGGGCCCGAATAAATAGGGGTTCTCAATTACAAAATAAATGCGAAGGTTTGAAGGGTGTTACATGGGTGCTCAAGCATAAAGCTGCACGGAGTGTCCGAAGAGCAGATAAGATTGAGGGCATTCCCTTTTTCTTTGAATGATACAGCCAATAATTAGTTGTCTTACCTATCTCCCGAATCGATCACGACTTGGACAAATGGTAAAAACCTCCCTAGATCATTTTTTCCCAGCATCTCGAGTAACCGACATTATAAGAGAAATGTGTGGAATCCATTAAAGGGATTTTGAGAGCTTACATTATTATTGAGAAAGATTCAAACAGTTGTGTGCAAGTTTCCCACAATATGATATCTCAGAACAATTCTCATTCACTATCTCTATGAAGGACTGCTGCTTATAGAAAGAAGAATGTTAGATGCAGCAAGTGGTGGTGCCATAGTGAACAAAATACCTTAAGAAGTTAGAGAATTTATAGGGATCATGGCCACTACTTCGCAGCAGTTTGGGAACACACGAGACACCCTAAGAAAAGTGAATGAGGTAAGTATTTCTTCTCTTGAAACTCAAATTTCACAACTAACTACTTTGGTGCGAAAAATAGTTTCAAGGAATAACCATCAGGCAAGGGTTTGTTGAATTTGTGCGCATCCTAGACATCTTGCAGACATGTGTCCTACACTTGAAGATGATGACTAATAGCAAGTTAGTGCGATTGGAGGATTTTTTAGTTAATCGCAAATGAGATATGACCCTTATTCTAACACATACAACCCATGATAGAGGGATAATCCTAATTTTGCTATGAAATAAGGTAACAAAATTTCCAACAATATTAGCCAAGATCACCTCTACAACAACAACCAGCACCTCCAAAATAAGGTATATCTCTTGAAGAAATTATTAAATCACTTATTACTAACACCCAAAAATTTTAACTAGAGACAAGTGCAAACATTCAAAATTTGGAGACCCAAGTGAGACAATTAACAACATCTATGAGTGTAAGCTAGAATCCCAAGACAAATTACCATCTCAAACTGTGGTCAATCCAAGGCAAAATGTAAGTGCTATCACCTTGAGAAGTGGTAAGAAATTGCTGGAAATTTTTAGCCTTGGGCAAGGCTTATAAAAGAGCACAGAACCAAAAGACCTAGTTGATGGCAAGACACACAAAACAAACCTAGAATCTAACCAACTAGCACCATTTAAAATCCCTCCACTATTTTCACAAAGATTTGTACAATTAAGGAACAAAAAAGAAGAGAAAGAGATCTTAAAAAAATTTCACAAAGGTAAAGGTAAAAATTCATGTACTCAATGCAATTAAATAGGTACCTTGACATGTCAAGTTTTTAAATGAGCTGTGCACTATAATAAAAAAATTGAACTACAATGAAAGGGAAAGTGTGGAGGAAAATATTTTAGCTATAATAAAAAGGAAACTACCCCCCAAATGCAATGACCAAGCTCACTATAGAGAAGCCACAAAAAAATCCATTGGGTTTTACAATCTAGAGTGTTGCACAAGTCTCGCTGA